>JAPYYT010000436.1:0-55875 GCA_030522565.1 Ceratosolen corneri
GAGGAGGGCGCGCTCCGGGCGCCACCCCCGGCTCCGTGGAGCGGCGTCACGGACCGCGGGGAGGCCTCTCGGGCCGTCGTCGCTTCCGATGAAAGTCCCGGCGGCGAGCCGCGAGCCCCACTCCCCGCCGGGCCCGACCTCCCTGCCACAGCTGGGGGCAATGTCAAGGTGCTATAAGTCTGGGCGCGTCTCACGGCGCCGGCCATTCGTCGCGAGCGGTCCGAACGGCTTCGACTCGGCGCGCGCATCATCGTTGGCTCGAACCGCGACAGCACCCGTCATGAAGACAGCGGCCCTCCTCCTCCTCATCGGCGCCGCCCTGGCCAGCGCCCCCGGCAAGTACAAGGGCCTCGAGTTCCTGAGCCCGTGCTCCAAGGCCGACCCGGAGCTCGAAGCCTGCCTCGCGAGGGCGGCCAACTCGCTCGCGCAGAACTTCCGCTACGGTGAGTATCGAGCTTACGAGGGCTCTTTGATTGCACCCGCGGCGCCTCGTTAAAGGTCATTATCCTCTATTGGGCTCATCTTGGCTGCTGCTGCCGCTGCTGCTGCTGCTGCTGCTGCTCCCGTTACAATTTTCTCGCGAATCGCAGAGTCGAGCGCCAATAGAGACGATTTGCGATTTGCTACGCCGACGCAACAGCCATCGGCCTCCCCTCCAATCACTCGCTCCAATTAACGAAATTCGACTGCCGCGCGTTCGAATTTAATCGAAGGGGCGGATTTCAGATGCCCGAGGCGTCGCTCGAGCTGTCGATCGAGCTGCGATTTACAAAGGGGCCACTCGCTCGCGAAAGTTCCCTCGCGATCAATGCCGCTCGTTTGGCCCGAGGCGGTGCGAGAGAGAGAGAGGAGCGATTAGGTTGGCACTCGGAGATCTGGCGACTGTTTTGGCGAGGCGTCTTCCTCAAATCACTTTCACCCGCGCTAATGGCAATGCCTCGGATCAATTGGCCCACTGCTTCGAGTGCGGCCACAATATCGTCGGCTATGATTATAATCGCGAGATCTCGCGTATCGAGTGGTGGGGATGTGCGTTGCGTGGGATGGGAAGAGAAAAGCTGCTCTAAGGCATTGGCAGGCGGCAAGTGCACGAATATCGAGTATTGAGGACTGGCCGAAAGTACGAGAGAGGCATTGCGCAAGGTGAAAAGCAGGTTATAACGGTGTATTTGAATCGTCGTCGTCGTCGTCGTCGTTGTCGTGGTCGTCGTCGTTGTCGTGGTCGTCGTTGTCGTGGTCGTCGTTGTCGTGGTCGTTAAGCAATGTCCCAGATTTTGAGTGGCGCGGCATGAAATATTGGACGCCGAGTGCACCGCAAAGCACATACCTAATTACCTTTTGGTTGGGTATTGAGTTGATGGTGGGCCGGTAGATCGCTCTCGCGAGCTAAAGCAGATGGACTCGTAGCCGTCCTCGGCAATCCTTGATTTTGAAAAGAAGCCAATTGTCAGGCGAGGACTTTGCGGGATGCTTTGGACAAGTTTTAATGAATAATGCATAAGGACGGTGGTGGCGACGGTCGTATAAACAACGTCGAGAAGCGGGGAGTTTGATTGTTTGGCATTGCGGGCATAAGATCCCCTGTGTTTTCTCAAGAGAGTCTAGACTCGGTGGTCTTCGTGGCAAGAATAAATGAAATAATATCGGCCCGTTAATAATGAGAGATAAAATCGTTAGGGCCCATAATGGCGCAATCATTGCAAATGGAATTGAGATGTATTTAGCTGTAATCGGTGCCGATGAATGAGCGAGCGATACGATTGTTTCAATGAATTGCAAGCCTGTTGTTTCAGCCAGTGCAATTGAATTAGAAATAGAAAGTGAGCGAGAGTTTCGAACCATTAGCATATTCAATTGTTTTTCCACCATAAACCACCGCTGCCTTGATGCCAAATAAATATTATAAATTAGAAATATCACGGACATCATTGCTATATATACACACACACACACACGGGCATATATTTATATATATATATACACGTTGTTTTCATTATGGGCAAGTAAGAAAAGTAATTTTTGCCTGACTTTTTTGCGGTTACTTTCTATTTAGAAAACTACATATAAGCCGAATGGAGAAAATATTATGCTCATAATGCTCTATGGCCGTGCAAGTATCTAATTTACTGGGTAAAGGTTGCCTTTATGGGATTTGTAGAAAGGTTGATATTAACTGCATCTATGAACAAACGCCGATTCCCACACTTGAACAACTCATGATCTCGTTTTTTCCCCTTAGTACAGATATTCTGACAGTTGATTAATGACCAATCAACAACAATAACAAAAAAATGTATATATACATATGAGTAGATAGTGTTGGTCAAGGATTTTCCATACCATTATTATGATAATTATTATACTTTAAGAATGCAAATTTAGTATGAGATCATGTTTTTCAAAAAAAATTTCCGTTCTATCTTTCTTTCCTTCTTTTTTTTTCTGTTCACTTTGCCTTGCTTCGAATCCGTAAATGAACATTACCAGTATTATTCCTATGATAATAATGTAAATTTCAATAAAACTCCGATAGATTTTATAATGTAACGATTAAAAGAACTTCATAATTATAAATCAAGATATATAATAAGATATATTGCTGTTGTCATTACTATTATTATATGCATGTGTTACAAAAAAAAAAAAAAAAAATTAACGATCTCAATCGAATGCATTATCGATTCCCATGAATAAATAATAAATTTGTACATTTAAAATAAATAGTATTTTAAAGAGGACAACTGCATTTAATTATAGGGAGTTGAATTACAAACAAGTCATTAAAAATTCCCATTTGGACTGTAACGAGTGTTTACGAGAAAAATATTTAATGAATTTGCTAGAGACGAAACTGAAAGTTAGGCTACATCATTTAAAGATAAGAAATTATTTTTAAAAATGTCATTTATAATAATGGGTATATATATATATATATATATATATATATATTTCTTAAAATTTCTGATAATATTTATTATATGACGTTATAATGCTATAGTAGAGTCTATTGTGCTATAAGAAGAAAATTTAAAAAAAGTTGATATTTCTTAATAAACCACATAGTGATATAACAGTAATTAATAAAAATTCGAAAATATTTCAATAATTAACAAATTCGAAAGAATTTATTGTAGTATAGGTATATTAATACAATAATAATAATAATAATAATAATACACATATATATAAATAGAGCTTTGTTATTATTATTAAGATTATGATTTAATATTGTCATACGCTTTTCGTGTAATGCATACGAAACGTATATTTGAACAAATTTTTATTTTTCAAAAGTGTATCTCCTGAAAAATATAATACTTTCATTCTACACAGGCATAGATAAAAAGACAGATTGGATTATTTTTATGTTTGCTTATGTAAAGTAAATTGCTTCTCGAGACAATCCAATTGTAATTATCCTATTTAAATTTAATAACATTAACCTTTAATATTCCATATAATATCAAGGATATTCTGTTATTTAATCGTTGAACAGTTGAAACAGACTTTCATGCCCACGAACTTGTAACTTTTTAAATAATTTGTCATGAATATTTGTTGAATAATTTATATCGTCGGCCGATACATGAATTCGGTCATTACACTATCCGTACAATAATAATACACAATTCACTTAAAATTCGCGCACATTTTGCAATTGAAATTCTGTAAACTACATTTTACAACCTTGGCCGTTGGTCATTAAATTGTGGTGTTGAAAACTCATTAGCTGACTATCATTAAAATATCTAAACGAAGCTTTTGTTTGTCTAAATAAAGCATAGGCAGGCGCTTACAAGATCTTGTATTTTACTTAAAATTTTCTACAACTTTAATTATTCTCATATTCATCGGGAGCTGCTGAATAATAACGATAACAGTATCTCGACAATTATTTCAACACTATAATTTTCACCGATAGATACTTGCCGATGGAAAATAGTTATTATAGGCTAAAATGTATTTTCTCAATAAATGTGCGTTTCTCTCTTACGGTTACATTGTAATGACTCATTGTTTCCTTTAATACCTGACTGTTGCTTAATTTTTTCCTTCCTCTATTGCGTGCTGTGTACACTCTATTGATCTCGAATGACAAGATGTAAATATCATTGGAACGTATTAATCAGCGACTAAAATAAAATTTCGATTAACGGAAGCGAGGAAGGGAACCTCAACATTAAATCACGCTCTTTAACATTTTAAATTTCCTCGGACATTTCCAGAGAAGTATGATCAGAGCGACTATTTTCTGACATTAAATTATCGATCGAGGGCAAAAAAATTTTTACGCATACGTTCTATCGGTATCGCATAATATCAGCTTTTCCTTTCAAATTCAATTATTGATAAACATTGATAATAATTGAAAATTCAAAAGTAAACAAGAGAACAAAATACATTCTGATAAATTTGACAAATGTGAATATATGAATATGGTAATGCGTGTTTGTTTAACTCTTACGTTTCATAGTCTGTGTGATTTTAGAATATAGAAGAATTTTATCAGCGTTATATCTACGTTCCGAACTGGCTAGATCATCATGTGTCGAAAATTCGTCATTTTGTACAAATGTTATTTCTTTTGGAGGCCTCTCGTTGAATAAAGCAATACATCGCATTTCATATATCACGTTTGTATATGTATATATATATGTGCATGTAACAGCTACAAGTTACAAGTTATCTTTAAGGAAGCGTCGCCTCTTTAAAGAATGGCGCTGAAAGATGAAAGTAACTATAAATTTATCGCGACAATTCCTATTCTAATTGTTTCCTTTGATATTTCCTTTGATATAAAGCATCTTAAGTTGTATATATTATCGATCCTCATGCACTAGTTGTTATTATTATTGTTATTGTTTACAGCCGAAGAGCACAAGTCTTCTGTACTTTGTATTAAATTGGATTGAAGCTGTTTTTCCATAACCTACTTTGTGTAATCTAGTTTAATTAATTATTATCAAGAATAAATGTATTAAATAATCATATTTGTCGGAAGCAGATTCGTTTTTAGAATTTTCATTAATATGTCTGTTGCGATAAAGAGTTCTAGTCATAAATTTGCTTCTATAAAATATGACCTACTGATGTTTTTCTAATTGTAGAAAAAAAAAAAACGGACGATAATTATGCTGTACATAAAAGTATCATAAAACAATCACTTATTATTAAGACTTGGGATTTTTAAAGTAATATTTTCATTAAAACTTCACGTCGCTGCAAAAGTAGCAATGATTGATGTTATCCGAGGGATGCTATTTTAAGAAGATATTAATATGTTATGTAACATGTGATTACACGTCCATCTTAATTTAAGTATTAGAATAATTCTAAATAATATTGTTCAATATTTCTTTCGAATTATCTCTTGTATAAGTTATTTTGTGGCATCAGCTAAATTATCTTCTCGCGATGATCATGTATTGCTAATTGAATACACTTTATGTGTTTTAATAATCCTATCGAACCCTAAATTAATCATACTTGAAATTAATTCTGTAATTAATAAGAATTATTACTGATTTTATACTTTAAATGAAAAAAAAACAAAACAATCAATTAGCAATATTCTGGAGAAAGTGCTCATTTAATTTCTTAATATTATTATTATCCAACTATTAATATGAAGCTTGCGGCCTATTATATATATATATATATATATATATATATATATATATATATATATATGTATATATATATATATTAATTTCGTTCATGGTTAAAAGTGACAAAGAACCTTTCACTTTTAATTGTGATATTTGCATGTGATATGCTCAATTCTAGGTCAATAAATACAATTTCAGTGTAGTATATAAGTACAGTAAAAAAAGGTCACGTTATCAAAAATGCTATCATGCGCTGTCGTAGATGTAGAATTAATGTATTGGTATGTTATAATACTAATTTGTAATGAGCTATCTCTATGGCAAAATGTGCATTGTATTAAATATTTGTAGTTGGTCAATACATGCATATTCCACGAGCTATTGAAATATTCAAAACTACTTGATGGCATTCATCTTATTGTTGAAGAATTAGCTGCATATTGACATTTGAAGAGGTAAAAGTATTATAAACGACAAATTTAAGCTACGTACGTAAGAGTATTTATTTACAATACAACTTAATTATCAATACAAACACACTTAATCTTGAATACCACGTGCAACTATTTAAATTATTAGTTTAAATTATGTGGTTTAATAACTGAAGCATAAAACATTATCAAAGTCCATTTTGTTATTCGTTGGGCAAAAATATTCTAATTAATTTGTTGATTCGAATGCTAAAGCTACATAGGCATTTGCAATTTATTTCATCGTCATTTAAAATCATTTTATTTTTTATTTTTCTTCTTCTTTTTTTTTCTTTTTTTCTTTTTCGTTCAATTGAGCGAAACTAATCTCGTGACAAAAAAGTCTTAGTGAATATAATAAAAGTGATAATTATTAAGAGAACTATTTCAATTCATTTTGCTGAGATTTTAAAAGAGCAGCTTTTAAATATCAGGGATATTTAAAAAATACATGGATTTGAATTTGACTTCAGATATTCTTTAAGATCTAATGGTAAATTTTAAATAAAAATCAGCGGCTTTATTGTTCATCTAATGCCAGTGGTATTATAACCCTTAAGATTAAAAGGCTTCGTAAAATCTTAATATATTTTAATCTTTTAATAGAGCTAACGTACCCACAGAGATATAATGTATTTTTTTTCTTCGGAAATTCAAAATTAAAATTGTTTACGAGCCTTACAGCACAGCCTCAAAGAGACTCTCATTATACAACGAAATTATAATTATATTATGAAAGCTTTATAATTAAAGGGCACGTACGTCGCGAGAGAAGGATTACCTGATACATTTTGAAATTACATGAAATATTAGATATAATATTAGATATAACCTTAGAAAAGTATGTTTTTTACATCAAAGGCTTTGAGGTTAATGTCGTCATCTCGTATGAAATATCCAACTTTTTTTTTTAAAGCAACAAAAAAAGGGGGCGGGGGGGGGGACAAAAAGCAAACACATCTAAGGATTGAAATAAACGAATTAGAATGAGGTTAAATAATTCGTCAATAATAACTTGGGTTTCGTGAAATGTTAAGAGGCCCTGTCATTTCAATGACAATGCCAATCAGAGTGCTCATTTTACATTCAAATTTATTAATAAATTGATAAATACAGGCGAGAAGTAATTATTTAAATCAAGCCCTCATTCATTAAACGGCAATAATAATTATAATACTCGCATTCACATAAGTCCACATTTATCGCGAAGCTCCCTCTCTCTCTCTCTCTCTATCTTTTTAATATAACAATTAAGAAACGGCATTATACCTATCGCTTCATCAATAACCACCAAGTTCTCAATTCATCTCATTGGCGTCCTTCGCGTCCAACTCCACACGCCACAACCAACAAGAGAAAGTAGTCACACGAGCCAACACCTCGACACAAAAAAACACAATTGTTCAAGTCCGCCACTTGCACTGGCAGAGTCGAGCTTCGCAGCAAACTCCCAAGTCGCCTAAGCCCTGACGAATGAGCCCCCCCACCCCCCGAAATGACCTTGGCCAAACGAGCCCAAGCACCAGCTCCCAACCGCTTGTGATGTTCCGCAGGTCTGCCGCAGCTTGGATACACGGAGGTGGAGCCGATAATCCTCGACGAGCTCCACATCGCCTTGGGCGGCGGGCCCAACGGCTACAAGGCCCAGTTCAAGGAGATCGCGGCCCGGGGCGTCTCAGCCGTCCGTGTCACGGGCCTGCGCGCCCGGATCAGCGACGACGAGGTCCAGCTCCAGCTCGCCCTCAGCATACCCAAGATCCGGGCGGTGGCCAAGTACCGCTCGAGCGGGACCCTCATCCTGGTGCAGGCGAGCGGTGCCGGGGACTACTGGGGCGAGTACGGTAAGGATGGGGAGCGCCTGGGCTGGTGGCAGCCGGACACGCGGACTCGTAAGCGCGGCTCGCGGCTCCGTGGCGAACTGGTCGGCTGGGGTCGCGCGGCACTTGAAATTCCTCAAATTCTTCAAATTCCACTCGTAGCTGTTACAATGTCGTTGCCGTGTCTCTCTCCTCCTTATTGTTGTGCCAATGTTATTGTCGCTTGGAGTGGTGCTCAGCGAGCTTGAGCGGCTTCTTTTTTCTCGTCCCACGGCTACATGTTTTTCTGTGCTTGCAGGCGCGCTCGCTAGTTGGATTTCTTGAAGGAGCTCGAGTTTTGCAATAAAAGTCACGTCGCGTTTGTTTGTTATATCGTGGAGCTTCACGCGAGTAAATGAAATTGTTGTCTGGGACGGAGTTTCGGCATTGCTGGGTACGTGAGCGCGAGGTACGTCGTTTAGAGGCGGAGAGCTTGGAGTTGATTATGAAATTGGGTAAGTAGAGTGTGGATTGTTGGGGGGGGGGGTCGATTGTAATTATAAATAGAATTTTGGTGTAAAAATCGTTGTGTTACATTTTTTGTGTGTTTTGAAGCATTGAGAGCCTGATGATTGGTGAAATTGCAAAACGTGGTTCAATACTTATTTAGGCATAAGTTTATATTTTAGGAAATGCCATTCTACCATTTAGAACTAATTTTCTCGGAAACATGGCTAGGAATCTAATTTTATAACTATAAATTTAGGTAAAACGTGTTTTTATTCTTTTTTCTCTTTTTTTTTTAATATAATATTACGTTAGATAAGATGTGGATGTTTGTGGTTTAAGAATCGTGTTTACCATTGAAAATCCATTTAAAATGACTTGTTAGCTTGGCTTGCATTCGGTTTTATCGACATTAAAAAATAATTTTGGCCCCATTAAGAGGAGGCTAATAAATGTCGCGAGGCCTCTTTTTAAAATATCAACATAATAAATACTACCTTCCAAATTATCGTCATTTTCATTATCATTGCTGTCGTCGTCGTCGTCGTCGTCGTCGTTGTTGTTGTTGTTGTTGTTATGCAGCTACGTTCATTTAAAATCCGAGAGCGAAAAACCGTCGTGTAAGAAGAGTTGCTGGAATTATTATCGTTCCTACGCGACTTTTCACCAGCCGAAAGTCAGCGCGTGCTTCCAAATAAAATAATGAGCCTGAAATATGTCGCAATAAGAACTTGATTCGAACGGGCGCATTACGTCGATTTTCTCGGATGAATTTTGAGATAAAATTAAATATACCGAGCGGCTCGATAACGTAGCAGCGATTTGCAAGGATTTATAAGTTTGGATAAGCATTAATACGGATTCCAATGCAAAAATTCTCAAGTGGGCAGGAGAGGCTACGCGCTCGCCTCCGACTGGCAATAACAACAACAACATTAAGTATAGAGTTTTAAAAATAAAATATTCTTATCGAGAGATAAGTGCCAATCTTACAATTAAGGAAAAGATCAGGCAATCAGTTTCGAATAAATAAGCGAGCGAGTGCTGAGGCTCATTTGACTGGGACGGCTTTCAGATGGAGTCAAGGCGAAGGTATTTATTAGGGCGAAGCCGTACGTCGTCGAGGAGCAGAAATATCTCAGACTCCAGCAGCTCAAGATGGATTTCACCGTACGAGATATCAGAATGGGCGTGGAGAATGTCCACGACGGCAATACTATTCTCCGTGAGTAAATCAATCAATATTGGCGAGTCAATTAATCAATCCCACGGGGACGAGATTTTCCCGACATTACCGAAATGATTGAATTTGAAAATACGCGCCCATAAACATTGCATTGATGTTGGTTGTTTTATTAAAGGAATCGTCGTTCGATTGGAAGGAAAAGAATCTTATTTAAATGCCCGCTTCGACGAATTCCACATTTTAAAGCAAATGCAATGATCGAATTGAATGTCGAGATCCCTACACGAGCATTACGTCAAATTACAAAAGCATAAAATGTTTGTTATTTATTTAGACGGGAATAGAGTCAATAATAAATATCCTTTCGAATTTCATTAATTTTCAAAAAAGGGCACGATTGCTTTCTCCATAGAATTAGTTGATTATTCTCGTGAAAGATCCTTTACAATTATTGCCTTTACGACTGCACCGAGATCCCTTTCATGAGATAAAAACTTTTATTTTGTAGAAGCAGCATTGAATCTTTTCATCAATAGTAACAGCCAGGAGCTCTTGAAGGAAATGAAACCAGATCTCAGAAGGAAACTCGTCCAAGTCATGTCGACGTTTGTCGAAAAAATTTTCGCTCAAGTACCTTACGATGCTTTTATTACAGACTGAGTACCATTAAATAATAATGCAAGATGATTGGCGAGGAGGATTCAAGCGGTTTTCTGGCTCGACGTCTGTCTCTCTCCGTTCTACTGGCCATTATTATGAAAGACGGCAAAATTAACAACGAATGAATCATTAACAATTTACATTTTTAGCAGATTTTCAAGTATTATTATCATATTTATGGAGCACAAAGTGCTTACAAGAGATACCGTTTCAGCTATAATTTATTATTTATAATGTGCAAATTATTGACGTCCATTAGTACTTAACATATAATGTTATGTGTCGAGCTCTTTGCATTTTTATGTTAATGTACACTTATTTCAAATATGTGTTGAGCGTCCATTTTAAACCTCAAGGACGCGAGTTTTACTTTGTTTACTTTTTTCCCTCGTGTCGCTGCATCTTTGCATTGTGAAAAACCCAATGAAAATTATGGACAAATAAGTGGGAGCATTTGATGCTGAGCTTAGAGTGTCGCGGTTACGTTCTAAATGCGCGATCGGCAATAGTTTTCATTGTACAACCGCAATAACCCCGATGCACCGCAGCTCGAAATAAGTTTGTAAACGTCTGCCGGCTAGATTCCGGCGAATTAAGCTGAGCTTTTAAAATTTCTCGCCATACTTATATACGCACATAATGATATCATTGGGTTAATCAATTTTTCCATTCTTTTTTACTATAATTTATTACCACTGCGGCTTTTTGCAGGTCGCACATAACAATGTAGGTTAAGAACGATTCGCGCATTAATCTCGACTTAAATCATCAATATTAAGTAGAGGACGGGCATTTATGAATGCTCGGCCGCCGTGTAAAAAGAATGAGAAAAAAAAAAAATCTTATAGCCATCGTATATGTAGATAGATGCTGCTGTTTCATTCGATTCTCCTTTATCGTGGAGATGGCAAATGTCGTTTTCTTAGAATATGCGATGTGATGTCAAAGTGCTCGCTTGGTATATGCAGATGCGAGAATGCTTCTCCATTGGAAAAAGGAAAGAATTCAGAATTATTTAAAATTAGGTTACGATGTAATTTTATCATTAAATGCTATCTCGATATTTATTTCAATGCTGATGGCTCGTTGGATGGGAAGTCGATTTGGTTGATCCGTAGCATCGGCAGACAAATGTTGTCACATTATTATTATTATTATTATTATACGTATGTCACATTTTTATAAATATGTCCGTTGACAGAGAAAAAAGGGAAGAAGGGAGAAAGAAAAGAGACAAGAAAAGAGGGGAGAAAGCAACTAAATATGTAACTCAAGCGAAAACGCGCATAACTCTCCTACTCGTCATTGTAACAAAACTAAAATGTTGCCCGTAAGATATTACTTATTATTGTCGTGTACTTTGAGAAATTAAACGAACATCTACTTCCGTGCTGGCTCTTATAGTACCGTAATAGTTAATTCTTCGACGACGATTTATTATGAAAACAGAAGCGTAATACACGAGACACACGAGCCTACATTTGCAATAAACAATTTTAATATAGTGCAATAAATTTAGTTTAATCGTTTAATTTACACATAAACCAGGATTCATCATATCAACGCTCTTTGTGTTACTGCCTCCTATCTGTGAAAAAGTAATAATCTTACGTTTATATATTGTACTAGTAATTATCAAATTAGAATATTAAATGGCGGAATAAGATACTTTCACGATTAAGATTTATGGGATACGACTGTTCAGACATTTCAAATGGAAATCGCAATTAACGTGAGAAATTATCATCCACGCAACCACCACAATAATATTCCGAATAATTAATTCACGCTCACCATTCAGCATTACTTTCTAATAAATTCTTTATTTTGATAATTATTTATGCCCTCGTTTGTAAGTGTATATTCGCTAATCATTGAGTTTGGCTATTTAATATGTAAATTTTGTGACAAATCTATATAACAAAATTATTTAGATAATAAAACTTACTCCGATAATTTCTTAATTCTCAAATTTCTTATTTCATTGTCGAAACACTACCGTCAACTCCAATTGTAAAATGAAATATTCTAGTTAAATGAAGAAAACACTCCCTCTCAGCATTAACTAACAACTTTCCATTAAAATTTCATCCCAACTTTATTATATAATGTAAGAAAAAAATCAAGTCCAATCAGAGAAATAACAAAAAATTTAGTAGATCGTGCATTGATATTCCTTTCACCTTACATCCTCATTTCTAATATAAAAATATCCAGTAATTTAGCGTTTACTTTTTACAGCTTAAAAGAAGTTCCTCATCATTATAAATGGTAATTTACTTGCGATACGAAAACGTTGCTTTCATCAAGTAATCATCATCGAGAAAAATTGGGTTATAGAGTGATAGCATATTATTATTGAGATTTAATTGAGAAATTTTATGTTATAAAAAAGCCTCGTACTACAATATGAAAATGCTTAGATTATTCAATTAATCAATTGGCGCCATTTTGAATAGAATTCCACATTTTTTAATTCCAATTTTACCAAGTTTCTTGCCGCATAAAACTTATTTATAATGCGTTTTACGTAATCTCTCTCGATTGCTTTTGCATTGCTTCCCATACGTGTCAAGAAATCGACAAAGTATATTTACATTTTTTCTGCTCGATTATCGTTATTTTATTTAAATTATATTTATTTAATGGTTAATTATAGTATTAAGTTTGTTCTTGTATTGAAAATTGAATATTTTTTAAGTAAAAGTAAAGTTATGTGTTCATCATCGTATATTCATCACATCTTTTTTTACTGTAAAATTTACTGTAATTAGTAAAGAAATCTAGAATGATCATCTGGTTATTCAAATAGCTCACGATTGAAATTACATTGATTGATAGAAAGAATAGAAATAGATATTATTACCAATAATAAAACATTTCAATTCTTTGTTGATTTACAACAAAATATTCTCCATCTTGATCTAAGGTATTCAAAATTATTTATTAAATCATTGCTTTATCAATGGTTGCAGTTAATTTAATAATTTAGAGAATAATAACGTTTAAGTTGACAGAAGTATTAAAAAAAAAAGTCCAAGTTTGTATGAATAAATGTTTCATTTCGCACATAAATACCCTTGGATTTTATTACTCTTAAAACACTGTAAATTACGTTTGAAATTTTTGAAAATATTTTCTTCAATGTCATTATGTTACAATGAATATAATCGCTTTCCTGGAATTTTGAATTAGACAAATTTTATCCCAATTAGTAGTAATCTAGTATTTTACAGGCCAACATAAATTAATGAATATTATTATACCGATGGTGTTCTTACATATTTTTTATACAATATAATGTTAATACTGAAATATTTTGCAATGAAATGTTGTTGATTGTTAAAAAGTGTTCTATTCCAAATATCCATCCATCCAATGTAATATACAATATTATTACTCTAACAATTGCAATTCATATTTATTTGCAATACAACAAATCATTTTATTTATTTGAATGAACGTTACATTGTGGAAAAGTTATTGAAATCATTTTTTCATGAATTTTAAATTCACTGACTAATCTAAATGCATTTATCGTACATGTCTGAACAATCATTACTTTAAAAAGTACTTTACACAATGTTCAGTATTAACATAATAATATTATTTTACGTTAATTAAGTACAATTTTTCGGTAAATTTGAGTTTAACAGCAGTGAGTCACTTTACAATTTTTAACTTCAAAAAAGAAACTGAAAATTGCTAAATAAACAAATGCGCATAATTTATTTTGAAATATAATTACAGTCGTAAAAGACTATTTGTCGGACAGTACGGTTTAATTTTTGTTTCTCTCTTTTATACTTACATTTTATTATTTTAACGAAGATATCAAGATATGAAGATGTGCTTGAAAATACGTGAAAAGTCACTTTTACGTGTATTTAAAAGGGAATAGCCAAATGAATTTATTCTTTATGATATTTAGTGGTATAAAATTGTATGAAATAGAAAATCTATATTATTTATACGAGAGTTGTAATGTTACTGTGGCTAATTCATTAGATTATTTAAAAAATTTGATTGAGAATGTCGAAAACCTTTTGTATACATCAGCAGCACTATTGTATTAAATTTTATTAATGTACGACCATATGTTATACTATAATTACTACAATTACAACACAATTATTATATTTAGTTATTGTTGGTGCGAATTAAAGGATTAATCAATGAATGTATGTAATTTAAAAAATACGTTAAATTAAAGAACGTTTTTTTGTTCTTCTCATTTTATTTGCCAAATGTGTAGGAATTTGCAGGTAACCAAGCCAGCTAATAATCAAAAATATATTTTAAGATTTGTGTTCTCATCCAATAGATTTATTGGATGTATTTAATAATTCTTCTAGCGTAATTCAACGCAAACAGCATCGCAAGACAAATTGGACTAAGAAAAATGTCTCTGATTACATTATTTTCGAGCGAAAAGTCCGTTTACGTCATTTAAGTTTTGACGAAACTGCGGTGATGCTACAAATTAACGACTTAATGAAATTACAAAGTACATAGACTACTTTGTCAACGATTGTATTAGTATGCAGTGGACAATTGCAAGAATTTTTCATGACTCAAACGAATACTCTGAAATATGTACACAAGTGTTTCTCAAATAAGAATTCGTTATCCAATAATTGATTCGCTCTTTCGATTAAATAATACATGCATCAATCAGCGAATGATTGAGGTAGTTTTTGTTGTTGAAATTTTGCAAATTAGCCTCTCGAATTTAGCCTCGTTGCGCATTTCGTTCTCCAAAGTTATGCGCTTGGCGTTTCAGCAAATTGTCGTTTAAAATTGCCTCTGTTTAATTTACATTTAATACCGTTATCTCGTCATCGGTTATGAGATCAACTCGGGGAACGAATACTCCTTTCAAATGACAAAAATTATTGACGAGAGCCCAGCAACTTCTTACAATTTGTCAATAATATGGGAAAAGCTTCTCTTTCTTTGCAAGCGACATAGTGAAATATCCAAATATCTCGCGTGAATTATATTTATCACGTCCCACCTCCAGCGACTTTATATAATTATCTCCAGGCTTTATTGTAAGCAGCGTCATTGGCGTAGCCTCATTAATTATTTGGAAGTTACGATGGCAGCAAGTGGGAGCGCAGAGCAGGGATTTCGTGTATTCGCCTGTTACTCAATGAGCGAGCACACAATGAGTTAAGCCGAGGAGCTTGAAAAAGTCAGAGTCCTTAATTTTCAAGTTCAAGAATAAGGCCGGCCAAGTCCAAATGACGACGGACTTTATTACATACGCTTGGAATGTCGCTAATGTCCCACGCGAGCCCATTCATTCGGCAGATCGGATAATGAACAATACGTGACTGCCAGTCGTTATGTAATAATTATGTCACGGCATCTTGATAACAATCGTAAGACGCTGATATTTTACTTTGCAAGACAGAGAGAGAGAGAGAGATGATTTTTATTGTTTCATTACGCATGGATTGGCGGGAGGAATGGTTGGCCGCCGATTTCACATGCACTCTCGTGTGATTTATCGAGCTCCTGGCATTTTCCCCGCTAATTAAGTATGCTCCAAGAGCAGCCACTTATGCTAATAATCTCTTATACTTGTATCGGAATCGCCACTTTTAGTTATGATTATCGTCATATCGGGACGAGGATCGATTATTATTTCAATATTTGGCATTACAGGCTCTTGGCCGGCGCAGTTATTCTGGCGTAATCAGCGTCGATTTTCTCCTCGTTGCCTATTGCTGATTGCAAGTTAATCGAATATTATTGCCAAGGCAGATGTGCGAAAGGATATTCGCCATTGGTCGTGTAAAGTGTGCAAATACGTTAATTATTGGATTACGTGGGGTTAAATAAAAGTAAAACACCGCAATCAATGTTTTAATTTTTGAAAATGTAATTATAATCGCAGGCGTTTGATATCCCGATTGTGTATCAAGGTTGGACAAAAATATTTTAATAAAATTTAATGACAATACACTACATAGTAATTGTAATTTATTAATATTTTATTAGCATTTATTTTATAACATTTCACCTTGGCGCTCGTATTCGCTTTAATATTTCTAATAGTGCATTCATCATATTTTATATCATTGTTAGAAAGTTATTTATTTACAATGATTAATGGACAATGGAAAATGGATAATAAATATAATCCTAGAGTTGCATTTATTTTTCTTGCATTACGAACATTAGTGAATTTATAGATTTTACTACTGATATTTCTCATTAGATTTAAATAATAATTGCAAGAGAAGAAAATATAATTGCTTCTCGAATAGCTTACTGCATTACAATAATAAAAATGGTTTAAAGTAATAATAATAATAATTATTATTACAAATGTTCTTCTGTTAGTTATACTTAGATATTTTAGAAATATCGTTTAATAAAAATATTCATTTTGCAAAGAAAAAAAAAGATAAATAATAATAATCATTAATAATTACATAAATTAAATAATGAATCAATTATTAAGTTGTCGTTTTAAAGAAAAATTAAAATTTTTATCCAACCGACTTGAATAGTAGAAGGAAATGTATTAAATAATTTGCAATTTTTATTCAATAAAGAGGTGTTTGCCATTAAAAAGTCGCGATCTATTAATAATATAAGATTTAACGAATCCAATTGTAATGAATAATTAAAATATATTGGCATATAACTTTCTTAAGAAGACCTTTAAATTTTGATTTTTAAAATATTCCCGACCAATCTTTTTAAAATTCATTTAAACAAAAAACATACGCAGTAATCAACATATTCGATAAATACTTGAATATAATAAGTTTATTAATAACGAAAGTAATATATTGAATTGAATTATTGAGAATTGCAGGCAATTTATAAATATTATTAGCGGTAATGTGATTCATGATATTTCTTTAACAATAACTGATTAGCTGCAGCCGAGGAGCTTAAATAAATACGAATAATTTTGCATGATGTAATGAGGTAAATATTTTTAATCAATTAAGTTAAGTAATTATAGCATCGCTATTAGGATGTTTTGAATACAATTGAAATTATGAAACAAAGCGAAATTCAAGTGGTAAATTCCGAAGAAAATTCAATGACATAAGATAATGTAAAACAGCCACAAAATGTTAAGGCACTACCATATAAATATATATTACAAAAAAATATCTATTCATAAAATACGTAGAATATTGTATTATAATAATGTAATAACAAATGTTGAGGAATAAATTATAAATTAATCGTTTTTCCATATTATTTTATGTTTTTTCTATTAAGTTGTTGTAAATTAACATCTAGGCTTTTTGCAGTTCAATGATAAATTTTTAAATTTATTAACTTATATGGATTTCTTAATATTGTAAAATGTCATAATGATAAAATTCCTCTTTTACTATGATAAAAGAAGATAATTGATCCATTAGAAATAATTTAATTAATCAATAATCTTCAAATTGTGCCAAATATTTGCTCGTTCGGTATTTCTAATTAAAGCATTTCTAATTAACAATAAAATAATCATTTATGAAATTAATTTAATGCTTTAGTATCTTTTAGTATTTAATTTTACACGACACCAGGCACGATGTCAGGAAAAAATTATGTTTCATTGGATTTGGTCATAAAGTGTAAGACCTGTAGAGTTACAGAATTGCAGTGAAAAATTGTATTACTTTATCGATTTAAAATTATTGTGTCAAGAAATACGTATTTTTGGAGCAAAAGTAAGATTAAAAAAAGAAATATTTCAACCGTGAACTTCAACTTGTGTCTGCTGCATAGAAAGTATATTACCGTAACACTAACAACAATTTATTTTGTATCGAGTGATTGGCTCAGACAAATTAATTATTATATTCTGCGGTGTTTTAATGGTTTAAATAATTCACTGCTAAATATCCTCGTTTATTAATGAAAATAATTTTCGCTATACTACAATCATTTACATTTTGAGAATCGCAACAATATGTAATTTGCAGTGCTCTTCTTAAAATTAATTAACAATTCGTCGACAAGCATGTTATGCTACAACGGAGTTGCGTTTAAAATAAATTTTGAAAATATTTTTCAATTGAATTAATAAAACATGTTCCTTCACGAGTTGACATCAGAACTCGTAAGAATCACTCGTACCTTCATATTTTATTTACTTTCAGATAGAATTTTGATGATCTTAATTAAAATAATTGAGATAAAAGATAATTCATATTTAAATTTATTATTTTAAAAATGTGGTTTTTATTTCATTGGTAAAGTATCGTTGGCGTTTTCAAAAGGTAATAATGCAATGATGTATTTATCATTTTTATACAAACGACTTCTTTTTATAAATTTCGAAGACCTTTCTTTAAAGTTAGCATTATCAAGTTTATTAAGTTTAAGGCAAAATAACAATTGGAAGTAAAATGTTGTATATATTAAATTACGTAGTAGAACATACAATGAATTATTTAAATTGCTTTCTTATGGCAAAATTGTCAATTTCATTCTACTTTACCATTCGGATAATCGGCATATTATTATTGTTCATAAATGGAAAAAATAAATTAAAAAAAAAAAAATTAATTATATGCAGTATTTTGAAATATTGTTTTCAAATGTACACATGTAATAATTATTAGGATTTTATTTAAAATTAGTTTTGTGTTATTTTCATCTTTATACGGTTTATCAGAATTTCCTTAATTGTTTAATATTACAAATCAATGTATATATATATATATATACACACACACATACAAAAAAAAAAAATTGATCAATATTCATAATTTTGTTTATAAGCTTCTATCCATTGTACGACAATATTTATTGTTTGATAGTATTAAAATGATATTATCAAAGATAATTAAAGTTGAAAAACGTTGGTAATAGTTTCATGATTATTTCAGAGAAATTTCTTACGAGGAAAAATGACTTTGTTAAGAATGCATGAAATATGCTTTGAAAATTATCGTTTGCGAAAAGCCGACAATGTACAAGCTAGTTAAGTTTAATAACAAAATCCGTACGACATTGTTTGTTGTAGTGGGACAATTTGGTTTATCCTACAATTACTACTTCATTGATAGTAATTCTTGTCTCACTTTATGTAATAATAATAGAATACCAGAAGTATTCATTTTAATTTCAATATGTTAGATCACGTAACATTTACGATATACTGATGACTATTAATAAAGTTAATATTAACTTGAAAAATTAACTAGCGATTGCTAAGAAGTATTAAACGAAATTTGAATTTGCAGATAAATTAACAAACTGAAGGAGATTTATCTTTAATTGCTCTTCGAATTATAATTCGCCAAAAAGAATTTTCACGTCATTTTGTTCCTTCATACATTAGACTCTTGAGATGATTGTTGAAATATTCAAATGCACATACTGGATCAGCATACCTACATACATCGTTTACGTTTCGAATACTTGAAAACATCGTAGCGCATAAAATACTGTAATAATGACTTAATAATAATTAGTCTATTGAAAGAAAATTATAAGTGAGACGCCCATCTCTAAAGCACAATATCTATGGTTTTCATTGTTTATCAAGTCGGCATTTGTTGTGTTTTTTTCACTACATCTGACAATATTCAGGTGAACATGTGATGAATATCTTAATTGTAAACATGTAATGGATATCTTAATGTGGCTTGTGTGGGGTTCGTGAAAGGAAAAGGCGAGCAATTGTTTTCTGATATTTTCACCAGGATAGGCCTAAATAGTGAAGAGCGACGGTAAATCAGAGTTTTATGCTCTGCTGTTAAATAAAAATATTTCACCATTGAATATGGTTTGGGTATTAATAACGTACAGTTAGTATATTTTGATCGAGTCAACCATATTATTTGTTTAGAAGTCGAGTACCGAAGAGATTATTAGATCTTGGAAGGAAATGATCGTGGGCCAAGCATTGCACGAACGAGTAACGA
Source organism: Ceratosolen corneri (assembly GCA_030522565.1). Lineage (NCBI taxonomy): Eukaryota > Metazoa > Arthropoda > Insecta > Hymenoptera > Agaonidae > Ceratosolen > Ceratosolen corneri. The sequence continues at coordinate 20,134 of JAPYYT010000436.1, forward strand.
TTTTTTTTTTCACGTGCTCGTGCTTTTCTGCACTCGCGTTTGTCTCAATTCAAGCGGAAGCATCAGCGTAGTATCACTGCCGATAAAGGACAAAACGATGGAAGATTTCACTCACACGCGCAAGAGGGACTCATCCTAAACGCAAAAAGTCCAGACGCTCCTCCGCTTTAAAGGCGTCACGAGTGTTTTTATTTTCTGCATTTTTTTCCTCGCAATTCAATCGACGCCTACTCGAGATCCGTTCTTGTGAGTTGTATTATAAATTTCATTAACTGCAGGTGTTTCCCAGGCGCAAAATAATGAAGGGAAAGGACGATGCGCCGAGCACGGATTTTTGTCCAGTCTCGATTGGTATGTCAAACGAATCGAACAATTGAAATAAAAAGAAAAGCTCTCTCTTCGGAAGATAAATTGTTGAAGTTATGTTCGAACGATGTAAATTACACTGAAATTTCCATTGCGGGGATTGGCGGAGTGGGCGAGTGTTAATGTTGGAAAAATCCGTGCGTGTAGCTTGAAAACTTTTAACATCACTACGAGTTGTTGAATTGTGATTTACGTGAAACAAAGAATCCTTTTTTAATCTTTTCTTCTTCTTCTCACTTTTAAGCGAAGGAAAAAACGTATCTTAAGGATCGAATATAATGCTGTAGGATCGGGATTATTTTGCGGTTGTCATTGGCATGCGACCTTGATAAGAGTATGTGTCTTCTGAGGTTACTTCAAATTAATTGAAAATCCATAAAGGGGAAGCATACGTGACAAATGACATGTAAATGAAAAATCTAAACTAAGCTATAAATTGGCTTAGGATCTCGTATTAATATGTAGCTTAACGAAAATTTGTATTTTCGAGCATCAATTACATTTATAAAGATAATTAAACTTTCATATTTACAATTCTTACGAAATACTAATTGAAATAATGAACTTTTGATAGAATTATGAAAGAATGAGGTTTGTGCCTCTCGATGATAATTGTTTAATTGGAAAATTTAAATTACTTTTCAATATATATATTTTTGTTCTCGCGTATACTTTTTATATTTTTAAATTTTATTCAACCGTAAAATAAGAATATACAAATTTCAGGGTTATTTACTCAATAATATTTCTTATGAATATATTTTAAATCTTGTTCTCGTGCGTATGGCATATTAGTTTGTCAACAGATAAAACTTTTTTTCTCTTTTTATCTCAAGAGGAAGTAAATTTTATTTACCAACTGATGCTTTACGCACCAACGCACTATGCACTCGTGCAAATATACTCAAATATATACACACGCACACATGCGTATACACACACATATATATATATATACATGTGTATATATATACACATGGGTATATCCTCCACGCGATGGACACTCACACTTGGGACAATGCGCACTCGTACTTGTGCGGATAATCTCGAGTTGGACTACGTACAACTTAAACATATTTTTAATTTAAGTAACTTGTTGCTGAAAAAAAAGTTGTTCAAAGCAAGATAATAAACATTCTTGTAACAAAAAATAATTCTTTCAATCAATGGCGCTCATGCGATCGTCAATTATAATTAACATCAGTGTAAAAATAGTGTGCATAATGATAAATATTTCTATACCTTCGATAACATTGTAATTCAAAAAATATCAAATGATACATCGTTTTTTGTAAGATAATAAATAAATGGTTTATCAATAAATCCAAAAAATCTAATGTACATTCGATGCATTTATGACTTTATGCACTTATTAAGTCTTCGAAATCGAAAACCATTTACGCAATTACCATATCGTATTTTTTCATTCTAAATATATGTATAGAATCATTAGAAGCAAATATTTAATTTTTCCGCACGTAGCCGAGTGTTTTGGAATTGCATTTTCCAAGCCCGTTTATTACTTCCTCATTTCATGTCAAATGCATTAAGTAGACCGTGAGTGACGAGAACGACAAGTTTATAATCCTGATAATTGGATGATTACATTTTCAAGCGTTAAATTCGCAAACGCCATCCAAGTTATTCTAGTCTAAATAAAATCGCAAATATTGCTCGCAATTAATAAACGCTTTTCATTGATGTTTGTTTTGGTAATGACGCGCACAAGCCCGTTCGCTTATTCGTAATTCGGTTAATCGAGGCAGCGCGAGTCGAATTTTCCAAATGGCTAGTGCAGCCCCTCCTACCATTTTCCTTAATATATCGTCGCTAAGGAATCATTAAAGCCGAGCGCATATCCGCCCCACAACTCCCCCACTAATTTACAATTTCCCTTAGCGGCGAACGAGGCCTGAGTGAAATTAATATCGCTCAACCCCGAATATCGGGCCAATCGGCCATTCGCTCGGGCTAAACGTCCCAGACTCCATTTTTAAAAATGCAAATAAGGACACGAAGAATGTCAATTCGGCTGGATTATCGAGCAGGCATTTGATGACTCGGATGATAATCCCATTCAATCGCATCCATCGATTGCCATTTTCTCCGTATTATCGCGCTACGTGCCTCCTTGGCGAGCCGTAAGATCTCCAAAACTCCAATAATAATCCGTTTTGTCTCAATACAACGTCCGCGATCGTTGTCGCCCATCTCGATCTCCGAATCCCTTGGGAAAGCCGAGCTTTCCAAGTCCGAAGCTGCGACAGGAAGGAAGACAAAGAGATCCCTCCAAGCAGGCAGCCTCACCTTACAAAGGCCAACATCAATCCCACGAGTTTTCCACGTTCCCACAACCCCCCACCCCTCTCGCCCATCCGTCTCACCCATCTCACCATCAGTCACCATCTCGAGGAGTCTCTTTCAGCCCTGGCACGAAATCGTTCAATTTTATAGTCCAACAGGAGGCGACGGGTGATCGAGGCGAATTACATTATGCCAGAGGTGGTACGCGCGCATACAGTCAAGAGTCTGCCTGCGAGAGAGTGCGAGAGAGAGTGCATTCTCGCGATATCACGTGTGCATGCACAGGCGTACGTGATCCGTATGTATCGATCGGTATATTTCGAGTTTTCGAGCGGAGGATGCGGTCGGTGGGAGTAGCAACAGGGAAATGAGTAAGAGGGACACGGGCATAGAGCGCGCGCGCAAGAGAGAGAGGGAGAGTGAGATTTACGCGTGGCTCGGCTGTTGTGAGCGTGCGTGTCGTCGTTGCCGCACAATGGTTTCACTTAGGTAGACCTGGAGAGGGGATCGCTATAAGGCCCTCGACACCGGCACCGGCCTATCCATTTGCTACGAGACCATCTCCGATCGATCGTATCTCGGCGCGGCCAACGATCCCTACGGGCCATCCCCGACAGACACTGATTGCGGATTATCCACACACCACACACATCCTCGGCTCGGCCATGGCTCAGGGAGTCACCACCCTCGTCCTCGCGCTCAGCGCCATCATCTCCAGGGCTGTCGCCCTCGAATTGCGTGAGTAGTCCGCGTGAGTGGCACCTTCACCGCCGCCCATCCATTCTCATCCAGACTTCTCGATCATTATTGTCTTCGGCATCACTGGGCTCGAACCCTCCTCGCTCTTCGCGTGCTTTTCGCGTTGTTGGCCGCGTGACTGTGGATTTATTGAATTTGCCGGCACGTCGCACTCGAACGACAACCTGTTAAGCGACAACATTAACGTCATACGTTGCTGTAAATGCAGTTGGCGACTCTTGTGGGACAAAGGCCGAGTTGATTATTGCCGCTCGTTGTGTTGCTTCTCTCTCTCTCACTATTCGAATGTTCTGGCCTCTTGTCCGTCACTTAATTCCAATGACTCGCAGTGATTTTTAACATTTTCTCGCTTACCCCATTAGGTTGCAAAAAAAGAAAACGAAACGCAAATCTCCTTATCATTATTACTTAAACTTGTCGGCTGGTATAGAGTTGGGTATTTTGTCGGGGCCGCGGAAAATGAGGGAAAACAAAGCGAATCGAGGCTCCGCGAAAGTCCCAGGGAACGCTAATGTGATCCCCTCCCGTGGATGACGCGGCCACCCGCTTCCCCGAAAGTCCCGACTCTCGCATACCAGCCTCGCCAAATGAACGCGTAAGCAAACAAGCGATCGGTCAGCTTTGGAAAATCGATGCCAAATAAAAGAAATCCATAAACGCGGCATTCCATATCGCAAACACGAGACACGCAAGGCTTAACCGCACGCCTCTGCCTCCTTTTCCGCTCCACCAGCCGACTTCATAATGGTCTGCAAAAGGAACGACCCGGAAATCGAGAACTGCATCAAGAACAGCGTCGAGTTCCTCAAGCCGAAGCTCATGACCGGCGTCCCCGAGTACAATATCCCGTCCCTGGAGCCGCTGCTGCTGAAGGAGCTGGTGGCCGCCGAAGGAAGCAACGGCCTCAGGATCACAGCCAAGGAAGTCAAAGCTTTCGGCGCCAGCAACTTCATTATCCAGAAAATTAGGTAATACGCGACCGGCAATTACCAGGGCGACCCTCCCCCCACCCCCCATCTCGCCATTACAACGTCCGGGCATTAGTAGGCAAGGAGTCGCGGCGCTCTTTAACGCGACGCGAATCTCAAAATCACGCCTTACGCCCGGCCGCGGGCCGACCTTCCCCTCATCCTCGACCCAACTAATTACGCATTCAAGCAGAGGCCTAATTACCACGGCGCGTTGAGCAAACCCGCGACCTCGTACTCTGGGTTTTGGTAATCGAGAGGCGTGCGCGACCCTCGCCGACTCCATCGGCCCCAGTCCCCGCACTGTCCGGCACGGCTCCCGAGCGGGAGGACCCGCGTCCTCGCAAGTCACTCCTCGCCAGTAATGCCATTTGCATTAGGGATTAAGATGATCGAGCAGCGATCTACAATTCCAGCTGGCTTACGTGCCGCGCTATCCTACGCAATTATCCTCGGAGGTTAATTGCGCGCTGGAAATTGGCGCGTTCCTCGACCTCCAAATCGCGGAAAATTGCGTAGGAAGCAATTGTAACGGCCGCGGCCGAGGAAATGGGAAGCGGAAAAGCGGCCTTGCCAGCGCTCCCTTGAATGCGCTCGAGCCAGCCGCGATAACGCGAAGGACGAAACTCTTGAACGTCGAGCGTTTCCCACCTTCCCGCTCTCCCTCCTCGACCCTTCTCGCACTCCACCCAACCGCCAACCGCCGCCCCGCCATCTCCCATTTCCGGCCGGCCACCTTCCTTATTTATTACTCGATCCTTGAATCTTATCATTTTCATCGGGCGATGCGCGAGATCCGAATCGACGCGATTCGGCTCACTAGCCCCTGCCAAGGAGGAGCCTTAAATTCCAATTGGACGCAAATACGTCTGCCGGCTGAGTATGAGTGAATTAGCTATTACGTAAAAACGCAAAAAAAAGAAGAGAGAGAAGAGGAAGAAAAAAAATTACGTAATTTTGGGCTTAGTGAGTGTCTCCTCGCCATTCGTTACCGCAGCAATAACTTTACCAGCTAAACGGCAATATTATTATCTGAAGGGGGAAAATGAAATTAAAGAAAACAATTTCAGCTCATTAACTGCGCTGACGCTCAAGTGTCATTTTGCTCGTCGCGTTTGTCAGAAATTCGACTTCTTAAATCTTCAATCTACCTCAATCTACTTCAATACAAATAAATACATGGAATAAATAGACTACATTGCGTGTTGAGATATATAAGAGCGCGCGTGTGCGCGTGCGTATAGTAAGTAAATGCAGTACAATTTACATTTGGTGTCTCTCTCGGTGTTGGTTGTCGGCAAATTTCTAAGTTTAGTACGTCGGCTCTTAGCACTTGGGCTATGCACTAAAATCACTAAAATTCCTCACGTATTTCGGCCCCAAGTCGCTCGACACATTGCAAAACAGTTCAATCGACGAGCAATTATTTCGTAATCCACCTAAAGAAATAATTGGTAATGCATTGTATTAAAAAGAACTCGTTAGTCGGCCGCGTCATTAATGAGGAGCTTAAAGCTTAAATGTTCCTCGCTTTCCTCTTTTCTTATACGAGCTTGAGCATTATGGATCGTGTTAGAATGTGCCGGGAGATGAAAAATTGATTGATTTGCGATTTGAAGGTCATCATCTGCAAGGTTTTTTCCCTTCGCATTATGTCGTTGCTTAAAAATTCAAAAAATTCAAAAAATCGTATTAAAAACATTTAATTTTTTCTCTCAATTCATCGTATTTCGCCTGATAACAGCTTATGCAAATAATTGAAGATGACTGATCAATAATTACTTGAAGTCGCAAATTGTCTAAAGCACCGGTTCGTTAATTTCTCGTGTAATAATTGAAAGACAATAGGAGAGTTTCTTGCCTATCGTAGCTATTTGTGACCCGGAAAAAAACTTTGTATTTCGAATTACCGGGCGATTATCAGCCTAACCAGCAACTCAATTACAAATCGAATTCACCTCGTTATAGATCTTCATCGATCCGTATTACACGAGTCTCCGGCATATTCTGGCTTCTTCAATCGCCCAAAGTCGATTGCCTCCAATTACATTTATGCGCAACTGCTTTTCGAGCCCGTCGCTCTTGAAAACCGCTGCTTCGAAACCGAAAAAGTCGAATGGACAATATTCAAGAAAAATATCAGAATTATAATGTCTCGAGACTTCATGCCGCACGCGATAAATTTAAAACTCCTCTGTAAATAAGAATTTGGACTGGCTATTCATGCCCATTTCACTGCCTACCGAGCAAGGATATATTATTCCCGACGTATAAATCATTCCTGCCGTTTCGTCATTATAATTATAACTTTTTTCTCCGAATGTGACATTGGCACTTTGGAACCTCGAAAATTATACCTCCAGCTGTTGAAAAATGAAGCTTTTACATAATATTGCAAGATACTTGTTTCGATTCGAAGCGACAACTTACTCGCCTCATTAAGTAAACGCGCTAATAATAATAATAATAATAATAATATCAAGGAATTTTTCAATTCCCTTCTTCTCTCGCTCGAAATCGATTGACTGCGAGCGAACGAACGTTTTTTAAAAACTGGCAATCATCGAGCTGGCGGTATATTGCGAATGTGCAAATGAGTGCAGAATCGAGTGGTGGGTAAAGCGACGCGAAACGACTAGGAAAACAACAAATTGAGAGCCGTTCCCGTGCAACTAACTACTAGAGCTAACGCTTTCGTCAAATATGAAAAGTAGGGTGCATTTACGCACTCCATGCGCACGCGCGCGCACACGACGAACGCGCGGCCAAGTGGCCAAATCCAATTGCGATAATAATAGGCCAAGGATCGTTCCATATACCGCCAAGGTCATTCGTTAATAATTGCACGTAATTCGAGGCTGGCAGTATCAGACGCGAGTTCATTTTGCGAAACGCATAATCCCACTACTCACGACAAACATTTCACGTCGACGTCCAATGCTCATGGAGGCAGGAGCGAGTCTGCTAATCACTCTGGCCGCTTATAATATTTACCACTACGCAATTACGACTCCAACTGAAACTCTTAACAGCCCCATAACGAGCGCTATTCCCCCCCCAAAATTTATCCACTTTTCCGCGCGATTTTACTCCCAGCCACCAATAACCGGCTCGCCCCCCCACCCCGCTCCCGGCTAATTAACAATACAATTGGAGCATTCAATGCGCATAATGGAAGCCTCTGGCCGCCCAGACCTCAATGGGCGAGGCTGCCAAACGAGATAAGACCACCGCCCGATATTATCAACCTGCCCGAGCATTCGATACTCGGCACAAACATTGTAACCCGCGTTCCCCCGCGAGGAGACGGCGCTCCGGAGCCACGTCGTTTGTATTCCGTTGGCGAACGTAGAGACGCGCACGTGTCCATGACACGGACAGTCAAAGGATCGCCGTGTAAGATATCGAGCTCGTGCCTGGAGTTTCGTGGCTCCACGAGAATTGGCCCGACGACCACTACTACTCTCCCTCGACCCGAGCCCCTCTTGAGCTCTTGAGATGCCCTCGAGACTTGCTTGCCAGCGTTCGTCGCACTCTATAGTCAAAGCCCGAGCCAAAGCCCCTCCTCAGTGTCCACCCCCGTCAAAGTGTCATTTGTGCTCGGCAGGGTCGACCTGGAGACGCTCCGCTTCGCCCTCGACATTCTGCTGCCGCATCTCTACATCCAAGGCCTCTACGAGATCGACGGCCGCGTCCTCCTGCTGCCCATCAGGGGTAACGGGCCCATGACCGGCAACATGACCGGCGCCACGGGCTCCGTCAAGATACAGGCCGACTTCTTCAAGGACGAGCTCGGCGAGCGCCACCTCGTCCTCAGCGAGTTTCGCATGCGCATCTCCATCCGCAAGGGCTCGCTCAATCTCGAGAACCTCTTTGGCGGCGACCCCACCCTCGGCGCCGTCGTCAACAACGCAATCAACAGCAACTTTGACTCGTTCATCAAGGAGCTCCAGCCCCTCATCGAGAAGGCCCTCTCGACCGCCTTCCAGGACTTTGGCAACAACATCGTCCGACCCTTCACCTACGACCAGCTCTTCCCCGAGAAATAGCCTGCCTCGTCGGACCTCATTCGCCGACCTTCACACCTCTCCCTTCGCCCACCTCCCGTCACCCGTGACCAGCTGCCCTTACTCTCGGCATCCACTCGCCCGCGGACCTCCTCCAGGGCTTACTACCCAGGCATCCATCAGAGACAGACAGTCCAATTTGGCGAGACATCATCCCCTAGCACTCATCCTCCTCGGCGGTCGTCCGAAGCAGCAGCATTTAAGAGGGACGTTGCCGCTCACCTTGACCGCGCGTGCCTCCTACGGGATCACGATAACCTCACACGTATGCCCAATACTCGATACGCGACTGTAATTAGGCACACGCGCGCACGCACGCGCACGCACGCGGACGCCAGACTTGTGCGTCTGGCGAGCGAGCCACTGAAATATTCTCGGCAATGCTGATGCTAACGACGACCTGAATCGCCAAGTGATAATCAATCCTAAGGTTTACGTAAGCTTATTTATGACACTTTATTTAAATTCATATTGTAAATCCGTTCAAGTGGATCATGCGTTCAATAGGCAGTAGACGATGCTTCGACGGCAGCTCGATCATTAAAACGTTTTTTGTTTTAAATGTCGCGGCCGGAGCTTGGCATACGATTAGCGCTTAAGGAGGTGTATTTTTCACCTCCCTCGACCTCTACGTGTACCTCATGTATATCTCCTCCCGAGCGTCTTATTGATTTTTAATAAATTGATATGAAAAACACACCCTCATCGCCTTATTTAACCACTCGCCATTTGCCAGTAATGAGGTGCATTGGCCGAACGATTGGTCGATTCTTTTATTAATGCCCTCGACCGATTGTGTTCGGCCACTCTCGACTTTCCCACGATGACTGCCGAGTTTGCCTAATACAAAAGCCCACCCCTCATTGGCCAATTACGAATTTTCAACAATTCGCTTCATCCACATCGACCGAGTGTGCTTGCAACACTGCTTCAACATTTATACGTAGAAACACACGCACACACACACACAAATACTCTGCCAAGATCAGAATTTGATGGCAAATTTAATTCGATTCGATGCTCGACTCGATGTTTCTGCAAGAAAAGTCTCTCGCTCGCATTTAATCAATTAATTAGATAACTCGGCCCATCTTATGCATCGCCGAATAATCTCCATCTCTTGCATTCTTATTGGAGTTCAATGATTACCAAGGCTGCCATGAAGATCCTGCGATCGTTTGGCGATTTGGTAGCAGCAAAGTAGGAATGGACATTCAGTGCGTACGTGTGTGTACTAATAATAAACCATAAAATCTGAAATTTTCGAGATATCGTTACATCGCTTGGCAATCGAAGGCGCCCAAGTCCAGGACGAGATGATGGGAGGAAATGCTCGCTTTTATAAAATCAACGAACGCCAAATGTTAAGTAAATTAATTATATGAAATGTTGATAGCAGCAGATGAAGATGGTTAAGGAGCTCGAGTCAAATATTTATTAAGACGTAAGTAAATAACAGATTAATTATCGAGCTGAATTGGCGCAGAGTTTGTTGATATAATTAAGAGAAGAATCGCTAAATGTATGGATTCGCTAGGGAATTTCGATGAAGGTCGGGGCCGGATAAGCCCGGCGAGTTATTTAATTGGACGACCGTTTGCCGAGAGTCTCGCATATTTTTGAAATCACTCCAAATCATTTAATTCGAATTTATTATTAAAGACATTCTTATAAGAATTATCATAAGAAATTATTCATAAAGAATTCGCTTGCTTTATAAAACGATAATGATTATTATCGTTCCTTTTATCGGTAATGGATCCCAGTGAGTGATCCTCAACGAGTATGCATCACTTTATCATTTCATATTATAATTCAATAAAAATATGTTTGAAGTCTCCGTGTGGAGTAGGATTCTCCGAACCCCCTCCGACCCCCCCACCACCACCACCGCCAAAAAAATAAAAGAAAAAAAGATAAACAAAAAAATGGTTAATACCACTTTAGATTTACAAAAAAAAAAACCGAAGGCTTCTTCAGATAACAAAGGAGATAAAAGTCAGAGTCGGTAAGAATTTTAGCTGCAGCACAGTATTTACTTTAAATTTTCGTAATTACATGCGATCGACAATCCAGCTGATAATAAACGCTATTAACCATTCCGATAACACTTGTGCCTCGCACCAAAGTCGTACAATGATATACAAAATCCAGTGATTAGCTAAACAACGTCATAAATTAACCGCCACGGAGAGCTTCGCAACTCCGCGCCAACTTTAACTTGGCTCCTGATGGTCTCATGGGCGATGCAATGGACAGTGATGGTCGCACGAGGAGAAAGAGGATTGGAGGATCCCCGGGCTCCCGGAAGTAGTCGGTTATGGCCGGTTGTGTCTCCACAGTTAGACTCGCTGCTGAGGGCCGACACGCGCGACTCGTACCTCTGCGTCGGGGAATCGGAAAACAATTTAGGAAAATGCGCGCGCGTTCGCTCTGCACTCGTAAATTATGCGCAGGATGAGATATGTTGCGCGCGCGCGCTGCCTCCGTGATTTGCCGTCCGCTCGTATTGCGAATTGGGAAGGGAGGGCTTTTCTTGCTCGTGACTCGCAGTGGCTAAACCGAGGTGACGTGATTCGATTTCCCGCGACGACCACGACTTTAAGGCTGCCCGTCGTCTTGTCTGCACTAGCTGTGCTGCCTGACTCGATATTTACAAAATTTTACAAAAAGTAGAACTTGTCTGATGATATTCACTTTCAAAATTCAGCAGCTTATGTTACTATCTACGTTTGAAGAAAAAAAGAATAAAGAAAAAAATAGAGGCAAAAAGGAAAATTGGACGATCCATTAATTGAAGACTACCGGCAGTTAAAGTCATTATCATTGCATCGAATGTGGTAATTTTTCAGGTTATATCATCAGTTCTACTCTGTCTTCCCCCCCTCCCCCCTCACACTCTTGCAGTCTTTTGCCTACGCGTTCGTCCAACAACTTCAAGCTTCAATCTTCCAAAACAGAGAGCAAGAGAGAGAGAGAGGGGGGGGGCGAACGAAGAGGACTCAAGGCCGATCAGGAAAGAGTTCGTCAAAGGTGAAGTGCTTGCAAATGCGGTTGGACACGTTCAGTATCATCTCGGATATCGCCTTTTCCATATTCGGCGTCAAGCTCTGGATTATTTCCTCTTTGCTGTTTACCAGTATGGAATTGATCGCCTCGGTCAATGGATTAGATTTGCCACCGTCCTTCGACTCGAAATCGGCAACGTAATCTGTTATCACGAGCTTCGTCGTCATTGACGGGAAGTAAATAAGTCGTTGTCCTCGGCGCTCGACCGTTTGGAATTTTATGGAGACCTTCGCGTTGACGTCATCTGCAAATAAAAAGAGCTCGTACAAGTTTTTCCTTTATTTTTGGAGCTAAAGTTCAACAGCTTTAACCCCCCCTCCCCCTTCCCCCCAACACCAATATGCACAAATATTCTAGCAATAAATGAGAGAGAGAGACGGGGGAGGAGGAGGAGGAGGGAGAAAGCCGCCGTAACGAAAAATTCTTACATTCAACATTCATCTGCTCAATTAATGTCCAAATTAAGTTTGCGTAAGTGCGTATGCCGCGAAATGTTAAGCATTTATGAGTCACGAGCAAATGCACCAGGATTTCGTTATCTATCCAATTTTCAATAATCGCAGAAATTACCGACGGAGGACAATATTTGCTGAGCTTATGAGAGATCAGCTTATGACGGACCAGAGGACGAACGTGAAAAGACATAAATTTAAGTTATAAGAAAGCGATTTTATGCTCTAAAAGTTTCAAGCATTTTTCCAACTTATTTCCACTACCGTCCACTTTCTTTTTTCACAAGACTTGTCATATATTATAAGCAATACGATTAATAGTACTATTTTGCCAATAAGTATTGATAATAATTGAAAGTTTATTGAATAATTATTAGGGATGAGTTGTTATCTTTTTGATTTGGTTAACTAAACGAAGAAATAATCAATCATCAGGTTTCGTTACACCGGTTCTTTTGCCAATAACAATTTGTTGAATAATGTTCACCATAGAAATGCATATTTATCAATGATAGTGCAAGAAATGCATTGTGCAAAGGGCCACATTCAATAAATGTACATTCGCAAGCCTAGAACACACAATCAGTATGATCAATAAATTTCAAATGTTTATAAACAATCAAGAAGAAATATCTCGTCGAGAATTGGCAAGCGCTATTATACTTAACTACAAATAAAAATGGGAAAATGAGCGCGAGTACATCATTGTCGGTAAATCCATTGGGAAAATTTAAAAGGATCTCATTGGTACGGAGCTGAGCCAACAGATGGCAGCCCAATTACCGTGCATTGCAAATAGATTCTAAATCAGTTGTGAATTACTTTAAAAGTTCTTGGATCATGAGTGGGTTGTCGGAGGATGTGACGATCTTTGGTTGAATTAAAGCATTTGACGATTTCTTACACAGCAGGCAAAAAAGACATACAAAGCACGAAAAAAGTTGAAAACAATTGCGGTTTCACACACTACCGATATAGTATAGACATTAATTAAGTTTCTAATTAGCCTTGTTGTTAATGTAATTTCACCGTGGCTCGACTTCAATTGAGCATATTTTAAAATTATTCAAATAAATGTTTTTATCCTCTCTCTCCCCCTTCCCCCCGTGTGTTTACGTATTTGTGGTCTCGCATTACTTGCAAGGGCATAAATAAAGATATAAATTAGCGTCTAAAACAAAATTTCAGCACCACAAAAAACAAGGAAGTCTCTAAATGTTTCAATATTTTATTTACGTAAATGACAGTTGTACATATATATATATGTATATATATATATATATATATGTGAAAATGTTTAATGCATTGCAGTGTCAGCTAAGCTTCACAACTTCTGAGCAATGAATATTAGCTCATTTGCATTGCAAATCGACAATGTCAAAGTAATATTGAAAAATGTTAAATTGCCTAGAATATTAATAAGATCCATTGTAATTTAGAGGCTCCAGCCAAAAAACTCGAGAGACAAAATTATTAGTCCTTAAGGATTATAGTCGAATATCTTATGAATATCTGACATTTCAAATGTCGTAATGTCCTGGTGCCTCGAATCTAATATGAAAATGAAAATGTAATAAATGCGAGTGGTCGGCCTTACTTGTGGAGCATCTGATGGGGCCCTTCTCGTTAATCGGCACGATGATTTTCGCTTTGACATTGTAGTCCGAGTCCATGGAAATCTTGGGGAAGATAATTTCTATGTCGATCGTCTGCTCCTTAAGATTCACGTGCAAATGCTTGATTTTGAAGTTGGACAGTCCGCTCAGGTGGACGTTGGTCGCGAGCGCCTGGAAGTCGTTAATGTCGGCTATCGCAATGTTGTCGACCAAAAGCGGCTCCAGGGTGGGCACCTCCAGGTCGGGTATGCCTTCCTTCAATTTCGGTATGAGCCTCGTGACGCTCTCTTGGATGCATTTGTCGAGCTGAGGATTCTGGCGGCCGCAGACTCGGATGAAGGACGCTGTAATCGTGACGAGGAGGCAATTTAGCGCAAATGACAGCTCGCCTATTAATGGAATAGGGCCCGCACTCTGGGACTAATCGTCTATAATTATATTCTTTTCTCTTTTGGCTCTCGTCAATTTATTCACCCCACGATCCTCACTTTCTTTCATTTTGCATCGGAAGAGCGAATGGAGCTTCTTGAAAAATGCTCGCCAATCACCTTTAAACTAGAGTTTAGTGATATATTAAAAGGTGACATTGCTCTTTAAAATGGCGGGCAATTTGCATTTCTTGATAAATATGTGCGTACAAAATGTGATCACGTAGTGTTTGGCTTGAGCGTATATGTTGTAAGATAAGTACGACTGTTGACAAAATCTTTGTCACGGATATTCTTTTGGTAACTCGTGTGTGCGTAAAGTTTTGAATATTCAGTAATTATAAAAAAATGTACTCAAATAGAAAAAGTTCATTTAAGACGTGAAGAAATGTCAAGGAAAACGGTAATCTAAAATCACTATTCACGCTTAAAAAATTGTGTTTGTAATGTTTTAAGGCACATACAACGACTTGCTTTTTTTTTTCTTTTTTTTTTCTTTTTTAGAACGGAGAAAAGGAAGCAATGGAATTCTTTAAGCAAAAATATTTAAGAACGTTTAATAATATTATTTCCAATTAGTTTTCCATGCCTGTCATTGCTAAAGATGGAAAAATCTATTCAAAAAGCCGCTCAAAAGTCCTTCTTTACGTAAATACAGTTACATAGAGTAGTTACATTTATATTTTATAAGGTTTAATGATTATTTTGACCATGATTTCGTAAATATAAAACACACGAAAGTATTAAGATTCTATTTCCAAGTCTTTAAGGAATGTAAAGATGCTCTTATTAATCTAAAAAGTTAAACGAATTTCACTTTATACGATGTGTATTCACCTTGTATATGTGCTCATAGGCAGCATTATTGATTTTAATGTAATTGTTTATTGACGAAAGATAAATACACAGATTGCAGATCATGAAAGATAATTACATAGATTGCAGATCACGAAAGAAATGTTTAAAGTACTTTGAGCCCTTTGTTATAATCATTTTTAAAGGGAAAGTGATTAAAAAAGAGAAAAAACGGATTACTTTGTCAAATAGACATCTTCAATATTGTAATATTAAATTATAACAGCAATAATCACTCTTCATAATTATTTGATGAGTATTTCGTGTTCCATGCTGCTTATGATTGCGTATTAATGTTGCATTACAAATATCCATGGAAATTGATAAATTTGACTTTCTGTCAATGGCCATTAGAAGAAATGAATAATCGAGTCGCACAAACAAATTATTAATTATAGAATAGAGCAGCCCGCATACGTGTGTCGCTGTCCTAAATATACGCGACAAATTAATAAAAGAGAAAAAAAATTGAGATTAGTCGCGAAGGTCAAAATATGCAATAATCGACAATGTCTCAATTGGATAGGTAAGTGAGCTTTAAGTTGAAAAAAATCTTACGACCTTACAATTCTCACTTTTATTTTTGTATTTTTTAATCTAAAGTAAAAGAGTCCCTTGGCTGAGCATGCAATAACACTAACAAATTTCTCAAGTTTGTTAAACAAACACTTTCTATAATTATATAGGGAAATTTGGCTTTATTATCTACTGTCGAAAGCACGTCGAGAGAGAATTCAAAAAACGAAATAATAAATATATACACACACATTACCAAAGAAATTAATAGCAATGCAAGTGGATGCACCGTATAAATAATCGGATAATTGAATGCAATTATTCATGCTGCTCTATGTTGCAGTACGTCCTACACGAACTATCATTTGAGGCATTAATCATACGACTTTCATTGCTCATTAATGGCGTTGCTTTCATTTATTGCTTTAATATAATTATAATCGTATCGCGCGAAAGAGCTTCTACTCACACCAATCGAGCCCATTGAAAAGCTGCCCACAACATTCCTTACAACAAATACACCAACAATGAGCTTCACTAGACTCTCTAAAGCTACCGAACTCTTCCACTCCGTCCTCTCTTTACCTGGACACACATGCAATCAGCCTTACATCCAACCAGCCTCACGATATTTCATAAAAGAATACGAAGGGCTGACTAGCAAGAAAAATGTGGAAACTGAATGTCCACACTCTACTTAATACGATTCACACGTCGGACTCCTAAGGCAACTGCCCCCAAAGGTTTGGCCACCCTCGGCTCGCACCTCCGAGTCACGGCTGCGGCTACTTACGGACTTCCGCGCGAAGGAGCGTCGCGACGCCGAGGAGGACGAGGAGGAGCAGCTGTCGAGCCATTGCCAGCGGGTAAGAAGCGGGTGAAAAAGTCGGTTGGACTGCGCGAGCGTCGTGTCGGAGGCCCACATTTATATCCTCGAGATTCGAAGCCGCGCCGTGGGCCGTGGGACTCCTATTCCGTAGAGTTCAAGGCCGCGACCGCGGCGGATGCCCCCCACCTCCAGCTGCGCATGGCGCATCGGACGCCGGCTCCGGGGTCGTGGGGAGCTCGTGGCCAAGTCAGTTGGGAGTCTCGCCGAGCGGACGAGGATCCGCGGGTCCTGGCTGGGTCGAGACGTCGACCTCTGCGGGGCCCGGGGGACGAAGGACCAGTGGCGAGGGCGTCGAGGTATTTTCGAGCGATTGGCCTTAAATGCCGAGACAGGCTGACATTCGAGCAGATGAGCCGTGGTAAGTCTAATGTCCTGTTTAATGTCCTTTGCTCGCGCGGCACGTGCCGGGCACTCGTCCCGACGACGTTCAATATTAATCGAAGGGCAATCTGGCAGAAGGTGTCCCTCTCATCTTCCCCAACTCCAACGCACTTGGACTGTTGAAAAAAGGCAGTGCGCCGAGAGCGCGACAATAACGCGAATTATGGAAATGATTCATTTAATGTACGTGTGCGTGAGTGTGTGCATGTGCGCGTGTGAAAATGAGGACATAAAGTAGATGATGACAGCTAGTTAATTAGTTTTTCATTATCGGACAATGTGTGCCCGATTATTCATACAGCAGTCATTTTATATGCAAAACAAAACGACTTTTAATTTTTTACTTTAATACTAATTGACAATGTTACTTTATTCCAAGCTCGACTATTTTCTCTCGTGTAATTGCATTCTACTCGAGTGAAATTATATATATATATATACATATATACACATACACATATGAATTCACGTACAAATAGATTTAGGACATAGTTCTCAACCCTTGTACTGCTCAAATAATTTTAGCTATTAAAATTCCAGCGTATTTTGCTCGTTTGTTTAAGGCTTGGGCAATGGCAGGCTAATCGTAACCAGTAATGACACGTCATTATAATAAAACTTCCCCCGCTGTAATATTTAATGTTTCAAAAGGTGTCAACGTATTTTTTCTTGCTCTTCTACCGCACGGATGATACGTAAGCGTATTACATGGCATTTTTAGTTAATCGAATAATGTTTATCATAACGATTATCCGTACTCTTACATTTCTACACTTTATTGAATAAAATATGCGCGCGCGTATGTGTGTACGTGTATGCGCACACAGTGTTCTCATTTAACAAGACAATTTTTTACAGCAGACTCGTTTTATAATTACATTATTCATCGAGGTAAAACTATAGTAATCTAATTGGCGCTTGAATTCAAATCGAGAATGATAAATAATATTGAGAGCTGGAGGTACTGTGGGCATAATCAATATGCGTGTATTACGAAATCAACAGTGGGAGAGACAAAAGTAACACGGCAATTCTGGCAAGTTTGTCAACTAGAGTTTCAGACGAGCCCGCCTATTGCCATCAACGAGAGAGAAAAATCAAAAATGAAAAAGCAGAGAAAAGAAGTGTAATAGCGTTGTAAGCGCGGACATGAACAAGTGTCGACGCTTGTTTAGCCTTTCTCAATGCGAATATTCGCTCATTATCTCGCGCATCTTTACCAAAGCGCCAAACTTGGGCCAAGTCCGATGAAATTGGCTGGATTTGAAAGAGGTGAGAGGCAGGCACAAGAGGACCAATTTCCACGACACAGACTTTTCTCATCGAGCACTCATTTTCAATTCAGCTTGGCGAGCTGACCGATCGCTCGGTTGGTTAATGCCAGTTTCACCTACTTTGCAACGCACGCCGAGCTATTTCGGGAGAGTAGCCGTAATCGGCTAATTAGCGACACTCCATTTACGAGTTGACTCGGCTCTCCCGCAGCCCCGGCTTCTCGATCTTTCCTCGCCACGACTCGATCGGCCCACCACCAACTTCTCCTGCCGCGCGCAATTCATGTCGCCTCGCGCACTTTTCCTTTCGTCGCCGCGCATTCCCCCGGCAATCGCTGCTGCCCACCTCTGGCGTCGCGCTCCGCCAGAAGAGAAAGTCATGTCTCGGATAGGAAATTAGAATCTCTGCCCGAGGAGTGCGACGGCGAATCATCTGCTCCCTCGAGCGGAAAAATCGCCGACATGTCGGACTCGTGGCACTCGTCTGGGGTTTCGAGTGAATCTGCAGATTAATAATCTAATTCCATGGAAGAAGGATTTCCAGAGGAGGAAAACGAGTATTGGGAATAAGAAGGCGCTGCTCGTCAAGAGATTAAGAGGTCTCGCTTAAAGGATAAAGTGTGTATGCAATTATGGCCCCCTGAATGAATGAATGAATAATTAGATAAACGATGTAAGGCAATTGAGTTTTTTGCGGTGTTTCTTTTGGTCGAGGCATCGTGTATGAATTACGTCTGTGATATTAAGTAATGTCAGCATTAAATTAATTGGATAGTTTATTTAACAATTAATTTGAGAGGCTAGAGGCTGCTTTTTATATTGGAACAACCGCGTGATAATTAACTTTTGTAGATAATACGTAGAGTCAAGTATTTTGGATCTTAAAGACGATGGATTTTTCTATTCCGCAGTGCTTCGAGGAGTTTCTGTTGCTTATTAAATTATTTATAGACGCTCATTAATGCTCATCTCGTATAATAGATTGAGTAAATAATACAACGTTGAAACGATAGAGAATAATATTCTGCCATGCGGAATGGCAATTTTCTCGCAAACAATTCGTGCGGCAACCTGAGAAATTATTAGACTCGCCAAATACTCGACAAATTTCTAAACTAACTTTGGATGTGTTGTGATGGCAATTTATCCTTTTAATCCTTTTAACGGCCATTCAAAGACACGTATTGTGTGGATAGGAGACCTCTTTGATCTTTGCAAACTTTTGCCGAAGATTTATTAATTTTCAAGAGTCGGTAAAGGCAACTTTTTGGAAAAATTGAAAAGGCAAAGAAAAAGAAGAAGAAAACATCGAAACCACCTGTAGCTTATAAATTCAAAATATTTGAAATGTAAGAAAAATACTTGCTGCCTAATAGATATTTAAAAATTAGAGAGAGAGAAAATATATTTTAGAGCATGTTATTTTTGAAATAATTTTAAAAATCTGTGAATTTCAAAAAGTGCGAGTAGCAGTAGTGGGGGACGTATTATTGTTGTTATTGCATGCGATTTACAATGAAATATCCATGCGAAATTGAATATTTCCATGACGAATTGCAAAAATGGCGTGACATTAAATATGTATTAATTAATTTCAGGTAAAGTCTACAACATCCGCGATAGTATTACATAATGTAATGTATGATTATAATAATGAAATTACAATAATTTGCGTCGGTTTTTATCTTTTGACAAATGCAATCCACACGGCATTATTACAACTCGTAATACCTCAAATCAATTAGATTTTACCATTATAATGCAATGTGGTGAATTTCATTTCTATTTGAATGCCTGCTCACTTAAAATTTACCAAAAATAATTAATTATTGAAATTCTAATTGTGCATAATGACCGATGATTTATGTATCCGAGCTACCGAGTTAAATTGCAGAATACTCGCATTTCAATGAGTGGCAGAATTTGATTGATCATAATCAAGAATTAATTTACAAGAAGCCTTATCTAGAATTTCAAGAGGAAGGTTTTTCTCCTCGCGCAGCAACCATCTCTTTCCAATTCAAATGAAAGTTCCTAGTTTTCCCCACACTTTCTTCACCATTATAAGACGCCGTACAATTGCCAAGCAAATCAATGATAAAAGGCCATTAAATAAAAGGTTCATTAAAGCCAAGCAAATAAATCCACATTAATATGCGTCTTAAGCACGAATGCGAAATGTCGACCAATAATGTTCTTAAATGCACATTGACGTACAATGAGACACGGACAATTAGTAAGGGATTTTAGCCTCCAATAAGACCTGGTTCGACGAGTGAAACTAGGATATTTACATATATATATATATGTATATATATATATGTATATACAGTCAAGCAAGATTGGCAAATTATTAGCCGGCCGAGAAATTTCCACTGTCTGTCCAACGTGAAATAAAGCGCAGATAAAAAGCCCGAGAGTGGATGGGGCGCGGCTCGGCGGGGTTGGCGCGGAGGAGGAGGTGGTGGAGGAGGTAGAGGAGGTGGAGGAGGAGGCGGAGGTGGTGAAGGAGGCGGAGGAGGAGGAGGTGGAGGAGGTGGACGAGGAGGTGGACGAGGAGGTGGACGAGGAGGTGGACGAGGAGGTGGACGAGGAGGTGGCGGAGGTGGAGGTGGACGAGGAGGTAGACGAGGAGGTCGAGGAGGGGGACAGAAGACTGCGCAATCCAGGCGCAGATTAGCCGCTCATTGGGACAAACAACTTTCGACTTTTCACCGCATCCACTCGCCAGAACAGCAAATTACCTCGTTGCGGAATCGCAACTGCCGGGCGCCCAACATCTCCCGTATTGGTTTCGCGGCCCGCCGATTGCACCCAACCCGGGGGCCCAATTTCTCCCCGCCCCTCCCCACCCCTCTTCCCACCCGAGATGCGCCCCGGGCCGGGACCGCAAATTGCCAGGAGTGATATGCGGGCGGCGTGTCGCAAGCCGCGGCGCTCTTGGGGGCCCAGTGGCTCGGCGGGCTGGGCGGTGGGGCCTTGGGGCCGCGATCGAGCGAGCGGGCAAAAGCGCGAGCCCCTGTTTCCCCCTTTGCCGGCCTTAGAGCCGCGTGAGCGCTTGTGCGTGCGTGTGCGTGCGTGTGCGTGCGCCAAGCGGCAATGGACCAATGGCCGGCAAGTGGCACGAGGCAATCAACCGGGCGGGTACACGCGAACCCATCATCTCTGGCGGACCTGGGCGCTGTTCGCCTCGCATGGGGTCCCGCAGAAACGAGTGTCCGATCGACGCAAGTGGACATGCACGCACTTATCGTACGCGTCTGGTACGCACGCTTTCACGTATGTAACGGGGCGGGCGCGAGGCCGGGTTGCGTTCGGGGGTAGTGGTGAGGGGAGGTGGTGAGGGGCGGTGGTGAGGTAATGGGCCGGCGAGGGTGGAGGCTCGGCTGTTTCGGGTGGTTGGGGAGTTGGGGCTGGAGTGGAGTGCTGCCGGTGGTCAGGGTTGAGTGCGAATCGGCAGAGTGACTCGTTGGATGGAGGATGGGCGATGGGTCGGAGGGTGAGGCTGGAGGGGGCGCCGGCAGGAAGGACGTTTTCTCGTGTTGGGGGGAGCGTTTGTTGGAGATGGTTTGGAGGCGGTGGGCAGTCGTGGGAGGGAGCGGTGGTTTGGGTGTTTGGTTGATGTCTCGAGGGGGAATAGTTATTGGCGAGTTGGGTGTGAGTAGTTTTGGGTAGCGACACTCAGTTTGTCAGTTTGTCGCTCAACCCAATAGCTTTGACGTCTGTCGGGGCCTGATGTTATTATTTACCGTGGATGTTGTTTGTTTGTGGCTAGCTGGCTTCGAGACAAAGTCGACAGTTGTGTGAATACGATGGGACAAGGTTTGGATAATTTTTCCAGCGCGTGCTCTCAACAATGTCATAGATATAGATTGCGAAGCACAGTAAAGATACGCGCGCGTGTGTGTGTGTGAGAGTAGTTTGAGTATTGATTATGATTATTGGTTGGTTGGGATGTGGCGTATAGTTTGCAGCTCCTGAATGTCCATTGGTATATTGTGTTTGGCTAACGAGTAATCTCGGATATGTATTTCGTAGGGATAAGAAATGGTCATAATGGCGTGGTCGTCGATGACGGAATTGGAATAAACAGCAAATAAATATAATGTAAGAAGAGCGTGATATTTGGAGAGGAGGAGTATGTAGGTGGAGGTGAGGTTTTTCCAGGACGGAATGGACGGAAAATATGCGTGGAAAATGGGCGAGAAAGGAAAGCAGAAGGCGAAAAAGTCTCTCGGGGTATAATAGCGTAAGCTATGTGCGTTGGTATTGGTGGTGGCGATAAAACAGGAGTGAAATGAAATGTTGGCGCTGCGAGTGGAATTCATAGTAACAATTTAACGTTGTGCAAACTTTTGCGAAATCATGGACGGTCGGTCCTTGGGAGAAAAAGGAAAAATGAGAGAGAAAAAAAGGAATGAAAGGCTTGTATGAAGGAATAGAGCGTCGGCGTTTGGCATTTTGGAATCGTAAATTTGGACTTTTCGCTCGAGGTTGCTCACTTTGTTCCTCGCCGTCGTCGGCTTTCCCTCGCTCGCCAGGAATCTGATAGAAATCGTCGCGTCTGTTTCGGTCGCACTCACGTCGTGTGCGGATAGAACAAAGCGGCCAAGTATTATTCAGCATTATTTGCATTTGAGGCCAGTTAATGAGTTAACGAGTGCAAGTAATCGAATGATAAGCAAGCAATTCCAATTCACTGCGTATAATATATCCACTTGATTTTGCTTGATCGGTGCAAATGAATAGATCGTGGCGCATCGGAAAGTGCGCGAGTGCTGCGTTACGCACTCGACGTAACATCGATAAACATTTCAATTGACGCTCAGTGATAATAAATCGAGCGCGATAATATGTTGAGATTTGATTTTTGCAGTTGTAAAGTACGGCCGAGGAATGCTTGTGAATAATGCTTGGAAGATAAAATTGAGAACTGGTTCTTATAGACGTAATAATAATGAGATGTTAATTTATGAATAATTTTACATAAAGCCATTTCATACGTTTTATAGACTATTTTCAAAGTTACATACTAATTTAATTTCCCATTTTTTTGTCTCGTTAATTTTTTATTACTCTCGATTATATTGAATCTCGAGCGTTGCAATGTATTTTCAATTGTCACTCGTTTTAAATATATTTTTTTTTTTTTTGCCTTCTTTGAAAAAGATTTTGAAATGTTCAATAATCCGTGGAGGAAGAGGAAGAAGTAGAAGAGAAAAAAACTCTGATAATTGAACTAATGAATTTTAATTGACTCCAACGCTAGAAAAATCTTTCGAGCGAATAAAAAATAAATAATATTTGACTAATAGTCGGAATAATGGCAGTGAATAGCAGCAACTTTTTATTGCACCACTTGCTTTCCCTCGTACCGATTTACCGATCGTGAAAACCGTGGAAAGCCATCTCGAAAGCCTCGAGGCGAGTAAACGAAGAAAGGCTTACTTTATATTTTCTATAATCATCGGGCGCTAGAGATCGAGCATTCCAGTGTCATTTATTTGAGTTGGCATTCGCGATTAGCTCTAACGGCATATCACTCCAATGATCGACGATCTAATGATGTTTCGACTCGACGAATCAACCACGGAGATTTCGCAAATACGTAATTCAGCCTTTGAGAATAGAGTAGTACTTGTGTAGTTGAGGGGGCATCGTTTCCAACAGAGAAGCAAATATTCTCCACGATTGATCTAATCTCTATGTACGAAGGGCACTGGAAATTAATAGCGCAATCTTAAAATCCGAATGCACGACCAATCAATCGATCTGCGTTATGAAATTCAGCGTCCGTCTCCCCAAGGCCCAATCAAAGTTTCAACAACACACTCGCATTTTATCCCACAGACAGTCTCCACGTTTCCATAAAATTTATAACTTTTCCATTTACAACGCCGTTCTTTACTTTACCTTCCTCTTCTATTCTTCATACGCATTCTCAACTGCATTACTCGGCTGTTGCGCACTGTAATTACAACACCTCGCAGACACTACCAAAGACGTAAAATTCCCTTCCAGCCGAGCAAGCATTAACCAGCCCAATCTTAACCCTTGAGACAATAATCAGCGTAAAGAGGGAGCCCCGCGAAGACAAGCGAGATCAAACTCATTTGCTCCTCCTCTTCCTCATCCCCCTCCTGGCCCCAACCCACCCCAGCTAGCTTAACCAACTGGTATCCTCTGTTTGGTTGCAGCCTGGCGGCGACGATGGCGGCTCCAGCTCTCGGCGCTTTACGTGAGTACCACGAGGCCGCACTTGGTGTACAGCGCCAGGACTGCCCTCCCAGGGCTTCGGCGATTACCCCGAGGACTTGCAGAGCCGCCTCTTCTTTCATCCCTCACTCCCCCCGCTCGCGAGCCTGGGCTGGGCGAAGCCGAGGGATCGATTAACTCGTCTCACCACTCACCCGCGCCCATTAATTCCCCAGTGAGGGCCGGCCGATCCTGGGCACGCGAAATCATACTCTATCACTAATTGCAATGCTCCGTAATAAAATGCCCGTATGAATAATTACTTTAGCGTAACTACTGGCTGGTAGTAGGACTGGCAGCTGAATCGGAGGGTCGGGTTTTCTTGGACTGCCGAGGGAACGAGGAGTCAGCATTATCACGGCTGTGTTGCATTAATACGAGAAGCCGGGCTTGCACATTAATCCTGCTACATTAATTTTTTGCATTCATCATGGCCGAAATGCACATGCGGCGAGCCTTCGAATATAATACAATTTTCACGTGACTTACGCTTAAAGCCAATTTCAACGCGGACATTCGGCTTAACGAAGCTTCTATTACTACGGTCGAGCGCAATTTCGTACGAGCCGCCGCCATAGAAAGTCATAACAACGCCAATTAATTAGCCGAGCAGTCTTTCGCCCCCCCGCCCCCCGCCCCCTAACATTTACAGCCGGCCATAAGAAATAAAATTGAAAAGTACGGGAACAACGCAGCCCCGCTAATAATCGCACAAACCCACGCTTCCTCAACAACCTCCGACCTCCACAACAGTTGTGTCGGTTATCGTATCGGTTAACGCAATGCATGCAAGCCTTTCCCCGATTCTCAGCACATCAGCGCGCCCACCCCCGTCCGCCCTCATCGTGAACAATAACCCAAATAACCCGTAGACGTAAGTTTGTAATGACGAATGAATAATGATGGGGGGGGGGGGACGCTTTACGTGCAGCGCCTTACATAAGGCCCTGCAAAAGGTCGGACCCCCAAATCAACGCCTGCGTAACGAACTCGATCGAGAACCTGAGGGAGAAGTTGGCCGAGGGGATCCCGGAACTCGGGGCGCCGGCCATCGAGCCGCTCAACCTCAACCAAATCAGACTTGTTCGTGGGCCGTCGGGCGCTCGCCTCGATATCAACATCACGGGGCTGCAGGTAATTTTATTCCGGGGCCCGATCCCGTGTATTTGTGCGTTGGTGAGCTGTTGCCCATTGCTTGTCCTGTGGTTACATTGATGGCTGTTGGTGCCCAGTGGGAAGTAATGTTAACGTTATTGCATGCTATTGATAAAGAGATGAGAAGCACCTGCAGGTTTTGGCTTTGGTGCACTTTTCTTTAACCTACGAAAAAATAAGGTTGAAGTGAGAGAGATGCAACTTTTGAGATCTTTAATTCACTACGAGACTAGCAGCTCAAGAAGCTACGATGTTATGTATTATTGCATAGCGTTGCTTGAAAATCAATAATGGAAGCAAAGTGTATGGATCGTGTATGGCTCTGAATAAGTTTGGTAAACATTAATTTTATTTCATATACATTTATGGCAGATACATGTCTGGGCATATATATATATACATAATTTTAGACTCGGTGCAGTGCACTTCGTAAAGTTTCGCTCGATTTAGATTTAATGGATAGATAGCGAAAATTATTAATTATAATTATTATAGGACTTACGGATGAATTACGTAATATGTAATATTCCACGCTACCAAGCATTCGAGGCGAAATTGTGTTGGCTTTGTTGAGGGGGGGGGATGGGGCGGGGGGCTATAACCGTCTGTGGGTTGTAAATTTTGCGGATATAAATTTCTCCCACTTTTCTTCAAACGCTACCATTACGTCATCCAAAGATGAATATTCCGGTGAGGAAGTAGCAATAAATAATTTTTGCCGGATTAGCCTAGAGACGAATGCGGCCTTATTATTTATCCTGGCCAAAGGCATTATTTAACGTACGGAAAACATCGAATTATATAAAATACCGAGCCAGGTTAATGACTAGATACGAGGCAAAATGCGCAAAGACCTTAAACTTGGTTATTGGCGTACGCAAGTGTCGGCTATCTCACTCGCTCACTAACGAGAGGAGCGCATATGGAGCTTCCATCCTGAAAATGGCGGATTTTTAGGTCCGCGATGTTGCTGGTGGCCAAGTAGCCAAACATACTCACATTCCTTCTTCCTCGCTCAGCTCCCCTCCCTCCTCATTTCCAAATGGCGGACTCTCGTTGAGCAGGGAAACTCGAGGGTAATTGCAAGTGCCGAGGCAATAGCGAATACCAGCAGCAGCCGATGTACGAATAATGTTATTAACGCTTAAAAAATCCTTACGTTTAATTAAGGAAATTACCATCTGTAACTTGCAAGTAGTTTGGGTTGGTATTGGTAAACGTGTGCTTCGCCTCTCGAATTCTTCAGCAAATATAAAAGAAATATAAAACCGAGCCTCTTGTTGGCCTGCTTTTATGTTGCAAAGCTGCAGACTGAGTTTTTCATAATATTTATCCTAGAAGATTATTATTTAAATTTTAACTATTTAAAATACCTTAAATTTATATCTTAAATAGATTTCTCATCTGTTTAACAGAGTTGATTGTAAATATAGAAAAATATTTCGCTTAGAATTAAGCTCCAAAGAATTAAATAGTATGTGTATATTCGGTGTACTGTTTGTTATAAATAATTCATTGAGGATGATTGGTATGTTACATGCATATGCTTCTCTCGAGCACGATTTAATGTTTTAATGATTTTTGGATCAATGAAGAGTGCGTGAAATTTTTTTTTGAGAACGATGGACAATCGTTATTATTATTTTACTATAAAATACAATCGGTATTGTGAATTTAGTTGCCTTCTTAGTGTAACGTAATTACTGTATTTCCGTTTAGTTGCACTAAATCAATACTGCGAGGGCCGTGAAGAAATTTTTCCCAACACACATCAGTCCATCCGCATTGTCTTACAATTAATTGCCTTTCACTCTTTTTCTAAAGTTATAAATAAAAGTACTTTGTTATATCTCGCCAAAGAATATTGTTAAAATTACTATTGTTATGATTACGATTATTAAGACATTAATTCGAATAGATTTGTTAGGATTTGAATGTTATTATTATCTTACGGAGTTTAAATGACTTTTGAAAGAAATTTAAACCGGTTGAAATTTTCATTTTTCATTCCAATTATTCAAAAGTAAAACATATGGATCTATAAAACGTGTAGCCAAATCTACTTTCCTTTCTAAAAAATTATTCTACCTCTAAGTAAAGTCCAAGCGAATAATAATTTGTACCAATGTAACTTGTGTTTTACTTGGATCGAAATTTTCACATTGATTGATAAAGAAAATTGATAAAGAAAGAAATTTGGGAATGAAAACGTCATAATGATCGTCTGGTTTTAATGTTGGGAGAGCGATGGGTATTTTGCAAAATCAACTTTTTGACGTCGATTTGCAATCCATTAGACTTTCATAATATTAATATACACACTTTTTGTACGACACTTGATGGAATTGAAGTAACGTTTTTACGTGAACATTGAAAATATGTGGAGTTTTCGTAATTACATGGTTGTATTCACTGACTCGCGCATAGCTTGTTAACGATGATATTGATACTGTTTGAATCTAATTAAATATTTACGAGGCTAATTATAATTGATGACACATTTAAATTCATTATGCATTTAAAATTGGAAGCATACATTAGTATACAATGTCACTCTTTGCCGACACTTTTAATTTACTTGAAATTGCTATCGTCCATCGTGTTTTTATTGCGATAAAAACGCCATTGCTCGAGTCGATATAAAATGTTAAATAAAATTTGTTTGCTGTAATGAAAAAAAAAAATGATAGTCGCCAAATGACGTGGAAACAGATAAGGAAATAATTCCACTTGCAATAATACTATTGAGGATTAGTTTTTCTCGGAGAATCCTTGGATTTCAAAGAGATTTCGTTATTATACGGGATAATCATTAGCTCAACATACCGTAACAATAATGAAGTGCGTTTAAATTGTTTATAGAAATTATAGAAACGAGTTTGGTTATAAATAGGCATATCATCGCTCCTTATTCCTAGTAATTATTCTCATTATTTGCCATATAACATGGAGATAAGTGTAATTTTCGATAAAAGACATTAATCAACACGGGCGTGCAGAATTGATTGACTAGTTGATTTTCAATAAACGTGTTTTTTTTCCTTCTTTTTCTTTTTCTCTCCCTCTTTTTTTTTTTTGTCGAAATCAATGAATATCGTTATTATAATTATATTCAATGATTATGCGATAAATGCTGTAAATGCATAAAATTTCACTTATTAGCGAATCATTATGTGACTGCTACGTTAGCTAATCAATAATCCAACACCCAATTTTCCTCCTCGCTTGAGCTCTGTTATTGATTGAAGTTTATGTTATAATGAAATTGTTCGTAAAAGCGCAATTTGAGCTGGTAATGGGGAAAAAAAAAAGATTATTATAGAGCTGCAGGCTATTATATCGAATGGAGCTACGATTTATTCCTGCAAACCGCCAATATAATCCGCCACTTTCTGCTGAATCTATCTCTGCGTTTCTTTATAAACCGATTTCTCATAAAGCAACCTCTCCTCCCAATTCTCTCCCATTTACTTTTATTCAACTGCCTACTTGTCTTGCTATTCTCCCCTGATAAATAATTGATGACAATTTCAAATTGAATTATATCGACAAGTAAAGGACAGAATGTCGAAGCTCCCCACGCATTGTATGATATTTAAGAGCCGAGGAAACTGTTTGCCAAAGAATCGCGTATATATTCACTGGACTTTAGATGCACGTTCGCGCAATAAAAATTGCTACACTTGTAGTATTATGATGTTTTTTTGGAAAAATACTCTTACTCGATAATAAGCTTACCTTTTTCTCGGCCAAGTTCCATTCTAAGCGAGTCTTTCTCATTCTGATGTGACGAGGAGGCGAGTATTTAATTAACAAATTGAAATGCACAAGTAAGGAGAAGAGAATTGAGTCGATAAAACCTCGTAGGCATTAATTATTCACGTGCCACTTTAGCTTTTCCATTCATCGGAGCGACAAATTTGTGAGCGGCATTTACCCCACGTGGATGCTCCAATTAATTTAAAATAAGAGAAATGTCCGATATTTGGGCTAATAAATGCCTGCCTCTCTAATAAACGTCCCATAAATCTTTAATTAATGCATTGGACGTTTAATATTTAATACACATTTCATGCGCAGGTCTTTGGCCCGTCAACATTCAAAATCCGTGACTTAAAAGTGGATGTCGACGACGTCACGTTCACATTCAAAGTCGGCTTTAACAAGTTGCAGTTCAAGGGAAAGTACTCGATCGACGCGAGGCTGTTGCTTCTGAGGCTCGCCGGAAGCGGAGAGCTCACCGGCAATTTCAGTGAGATACTCATATCTACGACATTATCACGTATTCGTAGGATTTTGTTTGAGTGTTGGTTGAGCGGCCGCTTGAAATGCCCGTCGGCATTCCATTTATGATATCTAGTCGTATAAAGACGATGATTGTGCGTGTAATGCGTGCCGGCTTTCGGTCGTGAAAATCGACACGCCGAGACTAAATTTGATGAGAAGTGGCGAGTGGAGAGATGGAAATGCGAGCCGAGGCTGTGTTTTCACGTGAATATGAAATTTGTG
This sequence comes from Ceratosolen corneri, assembly GCA_030522565.1. Lineage (NCBI taxonomy): Eukaryota > Metazoa > Arthropoda > Insecta > Hymenoptera > Agaonidae > Ceratosolen > Ceratosolen corneri. The sequence goes on from JAPYYT010000436.1 coordinate 49,997, forward strand.
TTTCAGCTGGTTATGAGTCGGATGTCGTATTGCACGCCCAGAAGATCTACAAAAGCAACGATGTTTACTTGCGCTTTGAAAAAATGAAGCTGATCATAAAAATTGGCGGGGCCAAGATCCATCTTAGCAATCTTTTCGGTGGAGATCCAATCCTCGGTAAATAAGCGCTCATTTACATAATTTCCCAGCTCATTGGTCGTCAATGCTTTTTGAAATTCATCGATTGTTCGCGCTCGAGTGCATGACTCGAGATAAGTGACTCAACTACTCGTGCCCCATACCTAATTATGATTAATGCTATTCTTCCATAATATTTGACTTTGACAAACATTGTCTGTCGCACTTGCTTATATAAAGGTGCATTTCATCGCAAGCTAATGTTGATCTTAATATTTACCAAAGTCAATTGACCACAAGTGCACCTAATTATTATCCGTAAGTAGTATTCTCATTGTTAATAAGTGGCACAAAGTATTGAGCGCTCGATCGCGTGGATTAAAATCGACAAGGAGGTGGCTTCATTAGAAGATACAGTTCATTTAAATAATTGGCATGAAATTTGTTCAAGACCCAAGTCACGGAGTCAATCGCTGATGCAATTCAATGATCGAGGTCTAGGCTTCAACGCCATTGATCCATCTTCTTTATAGTTACAATAATTCAACTCCCATGTTTTTGACTTTTCTTCCAATTTTCGCGTGTAAAAATGGCTAAGAAGCGCTTTCAACGAAAGCGACAGAATATCGATGAACAAGTAAACAGTGCAATAGTATTTGATTTCGCATTGATTCATTGATCGCGGGCGCAAGCAACTAACGAAATCAATGTACGTGAGCTCCCATTAATAAGCTTCGAATTTATTTACGAGTGACAGTGGCTGATTTGACCGCGAATAATTTCTTATAAATAATAGCATTCCAAGGGATAATCATTGTAAATGTTGTCACTAGTGTTTGAAAGAAAATTTATAATACATTAGCCTTGTGACAATTAGTCGTAAATTAATAAAGTCATAAAAGTAATTATGCGCCGATGCTCGGACTTTAAAGCAAGGATAAGCACGATAAAATAAAATATCCATGTTCATAGACTCATTGTTCGCTTGTTGATCACTTCTATTCCAAGCCTCGTTTTTTCTCTCTTTTTTTTTTTTTTTTCCTTAAATAATAAAAAAAAATGCTTTTCCGTACCATTTTAACTACTAAATAACAAACTTTTTTTTTCTTTTAACTTCACTTTCGAAATTACTTTCAATTACACAGCCAACAATGATTAATCAAGTCAAATGAATATTTTCTCTCAGCGCGAGAAGAGCCAAAGATTCGAACCACACACCACTCGATGCTTTTTTGCAAGGAAGAAGAGGAAACGATACGATTGAGCTTCATTTCAGTCGACACGAGCCATTTCGAGATTTGCCAATACTCATAAAGCAAATGACGAATGCAATTATGAATAATTAGCCAAATACGAATTAATCGTGATTTAGAATGCGTCGATGTAAATGTTGGGCTGGACGATTGCGCGTCGCATTCCATAATCCCTTTGTCTATTTGGACGATGTCTATGTGTTTCAGGCCCAGCCAGCAACGAAGTATTGAACGCCAACAGCGCAATATTCCTCGACGAATTGAAACCAGTTTTGGAAACGTCGCTCTCCGATCTCTTCACCAATGTCGCCAACAAAATCACCGAAACCTTCACCTACGACGAGCTGTTCCCGAAAGACTAGTGGACGACATTACAACGCAAACTCACTCGCCCTTCATCATCCAAAAGCTACTCGCCTTCCGCATCGCCCATGATCCTTTCAAAAACATAAGCTTCCACACACTGCCGCCACCATGACATTCTTTTAGCGTTAAAGGGGCATTGATTGGGACTTGAATTGCAAGTAAAACACGTGTCGATTGCGAAACATCAAAGTAACATTTATTTCTCTGGTCTTTAGGCCCTTTACACGACGGAAGCCATCTCGCTCGCTCGCAATTCGCTTAAAGACAAAATTTCTCCTCACCACGCCAACGTCTCTCTCTCTCTTATAATATATATATATATAAGAAAAACGCTCTCATCTTATGACAAACGCCGATTCGATATGTAATTGTAATGGAAAACAATAGTGTCAATAAAATTTCATGCCCCTTGCAATTGGCCGAGAACGAGTGAACAATCCACATTACATTCAATTACCTTTAATGCTAATAAATAAGCTTTATCTCTAATCACCGTGCATTATTGTTTATCGACGCAAACTGGGCTCCGATCCCCGGGGCGAGCGAGCGCAATGCTCGTCTTAAGGGAAGCCGCGTGGGTGAGAGGAGAGGGGTGAGAAGGAGGAGGGAAAGGTAAGAGTGTGGGAGGGAGAGTGGCCGATCGAAAGGTGGCCAAACTACTTTGGCAGCAATTCGTCTTTGGTGAAAGCACTTAGAGCCCTGGCAGTGAGCGCTTTGCTAACAGTCGTCGCTGTGTCTTCGATAATGGGACTCGCGATGTCCAGGACGAGTCGAGGATTCGAGTTGAAGAAAGTGGCTGCTGCCTCGGCTGAAAGAAGTATTTTAAAACGTAAGAGGTTGAGAATGAGATATGGAAAACTCCTGCTATGGTTGTGATTATTATGACACTTTTACAGTTATAATTGCATTGGGCGAAGGTTGAGCAGCAATGGCTTTTCACGCAAGAGTCCAGGACTCATTGCAGGCCCGATTTGATGGTTTTTATTTTATAGAAATCTCGCCTCCTCCGCGTGCATTTACTCACCCGTCAATGTATGACTGCGAGGCGCTTTTAGTTTAATGTTCCCATCGCCGACGCGGATTTTCGTCTGGAGCTTATCGATTTCGATACGTGTCGCCCCATTCTTATCCACGACTTCCTTCCCTCGGCCGTTCACTCGGACCTCCGTGTTTGCTACAAGGAAAATCAATTCAACATTAGCCTCAGCACTACGTAAACAGCGACTTTATTATTATTACGCTTATGGTAATGGGCAGGCTATTTCGAAGAAAACCAACCGGCCATTACGAACGTAAGCGATTGTATGCCAAAGTTTAGGATTATTTGCAAACGTGTATGTAGATTGGCAGTGGCTTTTAAAATCTTAAAAGTCACAAGTAAATTATAAACGATCGATGCCCACGAGATTATAAAATCACGTGGCCAACGAAAATAATAATGGCAAACGCCCTTGCTATTCTTCTCCTTCCCCTCCTCCTCGTCCTTGCAATAAGTCTCATTCTTCTTATTATTGGATCCTCGGCTATTTTCACGTAGTCCGCCTCATTGGGTAATAATATTTTTTACAAAATTCCATATAGCCACGCCTCGACAAGCAATGTATAGCGATGGTATTTTTGAAATTGTGCGATAATAATAATGAGACGGTTAGCTGGGCAATTGACGCCGAGATTCGTTAGATTTCTGTGCATGGATGGATGCACAAAGGTGGAGGGGGGTGGGGGGAGAGAAAAAAACTTGGTTGCCTCGCAGATAAACGCATAATGCAAGCGAAATCATAATTCAAAATCGATGAATAAATAGGACGTTGAGGAATGGAGTAGACCAACTCCTACTGATCAACCTGATCGAATTAATTCAGCGCGATCGTAAAGCATTTACCTCGAGGTCATTTAACCGCGATTAGCTTGTCAGGCACTGATATTCCGATACTTTCTCTAAAATTCCACATCCTCGGGGCACTCGTCGAGTCGTCGAGGGGAGCGAAACGAGGAGGAAAGGAGGGAAAAAAACGAGAAAGGCAAAAAGTGCGTGCGATTCTGGTCTCTTGCATTTGCATTCTTTTGCATTCGTAAAGTCTCGCTCTCGATTAGCTCGTTAATTAAACTAATGATTGGCTGAAGCGAGAGGGAGGGAGCAATCAATAGCGCTCGACTCTGTCGCCGCCCAACAATTCTAGTAGCAGCAGTCATACGCACTGAAGTTTCCCTTAAAACTGCCGACGCCACTTAGCGGGAGTAAGAGTAGTCGTCCTTGGACGTCGTAGTTGCCCCTCACGTGGACGTAGGGGATCTGTAGCTTGATGTAGACGGTGAGGTCGTGGGGGTCGGCGTTGAGGTCGTCCACGAGGTAGTTGGAGCCCCCGAAGACGAGGATGTTGCTCATGTTGGCTTTGATTTTGAGGGCCTCGAGGTTGCGGTCGACCGTGAGGGAGGGAAGCTGCAGGGGGTCGAGGGCCGGGAGCTTCATCGCTGGTATGCCCTTGGCGAGGAAGGGCGTGAGGGCCTGGAGCTGCTGGAGGATGCATTTGTTGTACTGGGTCGGCGAGTTGGAGCGGGGGCAGACGCTGACACCCGGTGCTATAATAAATCGGATAAAAAGTCGTCATTGGGCGTGAGTGGCTTTTGCGGGTTGTGCAGGTGTGTGTGTGCGTGTGGCTGGCCTCCTTGACACCTGCCATTTCCTCTCTAACGGGTCTCTACGCGCCTCGGCCAGTAATTTATGATAAATCGCGCGCTTACGGTGATGAAAGTGGATTTGCTGATTTTCTAAAGCGTAATGCAATTTACAGGGCACGGTTACATGAGTCTTTGTGTAACGCTCAATCACCAGGAACCTGTTAAACGATATTATGACAACTCGATAACTCGCGTGTTTTATAATGCGCTATCGTCTCCCACAAGAGACGTGCCTCTGCACTTTTTGCGAGTTTCGTTTGGGAATGACGGCGCGTCATCCTAAATCGTCGCGGAGAGGCCAAAAGTTTTCCAAACCTCCAGGCATTTTTCGTACATTTTTCAACGTCCCGTTATTATAAGCAATCGATAAGTGAGAAGATTATCGGACTGGCCTTTAGCCAGCAAATTCCAATTACAAATTCGTGGAGATTTAGATTTGATCGAGTGTCGGTGTGAGCTGAGTATGGATAATAAGTCGACATAACGTGGAAAAGGATGGCACACAAAGCAAATGTAACAAACAAATCATTGCATTAATGTCCTTTCGTGACTCCCGTTAAAAGACTCTTTATCTCTTAATTTCTTTATCGTTGACGCGGCTCACGTCAATCAAATCGAATGACGCTCATTGACTGCGTCAACGCACCTACGGAGCTTTAAAACTCCTTTACTCAAGAAACTTCCTTGTCAAGTATGTCCTTGTTAATTGTCCGCGTCGCATTTCCTTTGGCGAAAGACCGTGCAGGGTAAGGATAAGCGACAGGATGGACAGAGTTTAAGTTGGATTCGCGGGAGGATTGGGCCGTCCCTCGTGGCGGTGGTGGGCCCGGTAAGGCGCGGCTCGCTAAACCAATTCGTGGAAATGGAAAGCGCGCGAGGAGAGCGCTCGATAGAAAGTGAGTCGGGCCCCGTGGGCATGCAAGCGTGCCATTTTCTTTGGTGGCGAGCCGCCGGTGTCGGTCCATCGACTATCGAAACTTAACGATTCACAACTCGCAGCCAAGTCGGGCCCTCACTTTTAGAAAGCAAATGCAAATTAGGAGCGGCGCGCTAATTGTCAACCGCCTCGTTGCCCGCTCTTATTTCCTGCCCCCGCGCTCGCCAAAAGAGAAAACTTGACAAACTTATGTTATTAGCTTCGTTAGTACAACTCCCATTCTACACCTCGTAAACCATGAAATTGGGCGATCCAGTTTCCGATTTCGCCGCCCCCGTCGCGACAGCCCCAGGCCACCCGTAGCCAAAGGGTAATATTATTGGGCCCCGATCCCCAACAGTCTATTGCTTCGTGCTAAGGGTCGAGCCGCCGCCGCCGACGCCGCCGCCGCCGTCACTAGTCGAGTAATGTTAAAAGGGTCACTCACGCAGTTTGCCGAGGGTCGGCTGGAGGAGGCAGAGGACGGCTGTCGCCGCGAGCCCGAGGTTGCCAAACATGCTGATGCAGGTGGTGACTTGGTGGAGTCT
>JAPYYT010000437.1:0-58952 GCA_030522565.1 Ceratosolen corneri
AAAAAAAAAAAAAAAAAAAAAAAAAAAAAAAAAAAAAAAAAAAAAAAAAAAAAAAAAAAAAAAAAAAAAAAAAAAAAAAAAAAAAAAAAAGAAAAAGAAGAAGAAGAAAAAGAAGTTGTAAGAAAAAAAAGGAGCTGTTAAGGAACACGAGTAATTAACTGGCGATGCTTAAAAGAAAGCTTATTTATATTGTAAGAACACAATTTAACTTTATATTAGAGTTAATATTGATTCTCGTGTAAATTAATATTACGGTCTTACTCTAATAGACAGTCCTGGATTAGTAGGGAGCCCGTGGGGCGCGGCGGTGGTGGTGGTGGTGGGGGGTGGGGGGTGGGGGGTCGCGAAGTCTCTATCCCGGCGACTCTCGGGACAGGCGGGTCTCCAAAGAGTTGAATATAACCCGAATTAATCTAATCGAATCGAACTTATCAAACAAACTTTCTCTCCTCTCCTTTTTTTTCGCCGCTGTCGTAGATTTAATAATTTCGTGAAAGACGTTTAGTAAGATTGATTAACCCGAATATTGCAGCTTTAAATTAATTTTAATGTTAAATATTATGGATTATTGATAAACTTTGCGCGAGGCATCCAGCAAGATTGATTAACATTAATGCCGTAGTTTTAAATTAATATCAAGGCTAAATATTATTATGGCTCATTGCTGCGGGGTTATTGGGGTTATTGGTTTATCGATTAGCGGCGGAGCTGATAATTTGACGTTTGGATGCCATTTGGCTTTGAATGGGCCCTTGGAGGAAAAAAAAGAAGAAGCTGAAGCCCTTTATCCTCCAAAACGAAAAATTGATTATTGAATCGAGAAGGGCAGTCGCGATTGCACGAGAGCGCCGGCACCGAAGAGCATAAAAAGTTACTTCCGATGCGGGATCGCTGCTCGCGCAACCTCGCTCTATCCACTGACCCATACCCAACCGGAAGCCCAAGACTGCAAAAGCTTACTGACCCTCTGCCACGTGATGATTGGCTTCTCCGTGCCCTCGGACTCCTGGGCGTCGCAGTGCATCTCCACGGTCTCGCTGACCTTGCGCTGGTACATCGGCTGGGGGTCGATCGTGAATACCGGGGGGTTGCGGACGAGCACCTCCATGGCCGCGGAGCTGCCCTGGGTCCCGTGTGCATTGTACGGCGTGCAGACGTACATACCCTCGTGGTCCTCCTTCACCCGCGTGAACAGGAGCGAGCCGTTCGTCATGACTATTATGTCGTTGATCTGGTAGGGCTCGAGGAGTCGCTTGTCCTTGGTCCAGGTCACGTACTGCAAGGGCGGGTTCGCCTTGATGTAGCAGTGCACGACGCCGGCCATGCGGAAGGGGAGGTACTGAGTCGTCGGGTTGAACGTCACTTTCGCTGAGTCTGCGCTCGGTTGTTTTTAGGGAGAAAGTTTTCGTTAGAGCTGCTCTCGTGAAACGCATTTCATTTGGCGAGGCTACGCGACATTCTTCCATCCCCATTTCGGGCTTTTTTGGCCGTCGAGAGACGCGCGCCGATCGACGCTACAAAATATAACCCGCCCACGCATTCCTTTTTCATTCTTTCTCTCTTTCTCTCATTCTTTCTCTCATTCTTGCTCTCTTTCTCTCTTTCTCTCATTCTTTCTCTCTTTCTCTCATTCTTTCTCTCTTTCTCTCATTCTTTCTCTCTTTTTCTCATTCTTTCTCTCTTTCTCTCATTCTTTCTCTCTTTCTCTCATTCTTTCTCTCTTTCTCTCTCTCTCCATCTCTCCCCCTCTCTCTCCCTCTCCCTCTCCCTCTCCCTCTCTCTCTCCCTCTCTCCCTCTCCCTCTCTCCCTCTCCCTCTCTCCCTCTCCCTCTCCCTCTCACCCCTCTCTCAGTCTCGGTTCCGTTTGATGTTACATAGGTTGAGGGGAGCTTTGAATAAAGAGATTATGCGTTTTACGGTGTATTCAAATCTGTATGAACCTTTAAATAACTAACGTGTATATGGCTTGCGTAGTACCGGAGCAAAATCATATAGCTTGGTATTAAAATGGTAATACATCCTGCATTTTAATGTTAAAAGCGCGCATCAAAAGTTAGATGGATAATCTTATTATTATGCTTAGATGTATGTCGTGCAATTTATTGTAGCTCTAGCCTGTCTAATCGCGTATTAACTTATAAATAAATTCACTAAATATCGTATTATCTGATATATCATACGCAATTCATAGAGAGAGAGAGATACGTATTGATTATATTAACGGGACGCTTGTGCTTTGCATTGAAAGACGTTGCTGCTCGAGTGAGCATTTGGCTTTATTTTATCAACTTTAAGAAAGTATTAATTACTCGGAGAGGTTCAATGGGCTTTTTTAGAATTATCCGAAAGCGCAAGTTGCGAAATTTTGTTGAAAATATTGCCTCGTCTTAATTGGAGTTAAGTAATTTTATGAAAAATAGAAGGGAACGTCATTTCCAAGGGTATATTTTGAAAAATGTAGATATAAATTATCGGCAATTAAACTTTAAAATGTAATCCTAATTAACATTTAATTAATAATATTTGGGTCAAATAATAATAGGTTAAATAATAATAATAATTGGGTCAGTTCTATTCCTGTAATTTATGCCAATATCATAATAATTACATTGTTACATTATTGCTCGAATTATACGTAAATATAATTAATATTACAAATTCATCAAATGTATGATCCATTAACGATAAATTATTAATATTAATTAACAGAAGTAAAGGCAAAGATTAATCACCATTACCGTGGCTTAAAACATTGTTTTACATTGTTTAACAAGTTGTAGCACCAATTTTTCAACTGTTTCCTCATATTTTCTTCTATTTCACGTTTTCTTATAATATTTTTGTAATGATTAAGCTTCATTTCGCTCGAACGACAGTCAATTATTATTTCCCCGTCACGGAAATCGCCAAATTATGAATTTATAAAACATAAAGTGACTGGCTCCGACAGGATTTAATTCTGACATCTCAATATGCTAAATTCTGCATTACCCTAATAATTAATGACTCAATCATGTCTCACGTCACGCCCATTAAAAATTTCAATAGCAAAATTAGATGCAAAGCACAAGAGACGAAAACGCAAATAACTTCTCCATGCAATGTCCCACGCGAATTTGTAAAATGATTTCGCTCCCGCTCCCCTCCCCCCCACCCGTCCCCGTCCATCCCAATTTCGTCGTCCCTCGATTCCAAATGCCCGATTGCCAATGGGCCACATTCATATTTACATGGACCACCTAGATTAAGTGCAGCTCAAGGCCATAACTTACATTCGACGTTGAGATAACCGCTCGCAGTCTGCGGCTCCCCGATGCCGTTGGTGACCTCGCAGAGGTACATGCCAGAGTCGTCGGCCCGCACCGGGTCGATCACGAGGCTGCCATTCATTTTGACCGAGGCCCGGGTGTCCAGCTCCGAGACGTCCGAGATCAGGGCCCCTTCCCGATACCACCGCACCGTCACATTACCCGGCAAAGCTTTGGCCTCGCACGAGAACATGACTTTTTCACCCTCGCGTTTCGTCTCGTTCGTCGGTGGTATCGTTATCACTGCCCCGCCTGCAAACAACCACAATTCATCTTCTCCTATCATAGGACTACTTTTGGATATCGCCATTGGCTTATAACAAACTTGGACTTGTCGGCGTACTTGCAGTCCCTCGAGTTATATTACATTGGCTCGATGACTATTTATTATAGAGTACTTGGGCCGAACTTTGGGTGTTATCCAAGTTTTTAATTGTTGTCATAAATTTTGCCAAAATATTACATAACTGTGTAAACTATGACTGACACTCGTGAATTCCGTGTCTTTCCGTGTCTGTCTCGTATTGTAAATTGTGAATCGAGGATTTAATATAAGAATTTTTAACACTAAATCGAAACATAATAAAATTAACTTATTCGTGATACTTAAGGTTGTGCAAGTTTATTTACTAAAAAAAAACAAACAAGTAAAGTATTTTAGAATAATAAAATTTACATTAGTTATTCGGCGGACGGGTATAACAGTTAAACAGCAACTATTCCTTTCATTAATAAGGCGTAGTTTTTAAATACAAATAACTAAAATAACATATCATTGTTGAAATAAGTTTGTTTTCTAATATAATAAACTCTATTATTGAGATTTGAAGATTTTCAAATCTAGAAACTATCCGTTTCCTCAAAACAGAAAATTGTATTTTAAAAGTTTGACAACTTTTCAAGAATTTATAATACGCTCTTCTTTAATGCAGAGAGAATTTTAAAAACTTATAAATCGAGTCTACATTTTAAAAAGACAAAGTTAAATCGTATCAGTGCACGAGATTAATTCAATTTTTTTTTTTTTTACAAGATTCTGACGAAATGTTAAATCAATTTAAATTTGCGATTAAAAGAAGGAGGAAGATACATTTTACAATTGCGATTGGATTTTAGATAAGTATTTTCGAATCAAAATCAAGATTTATTTATGCCAGATTTTCATTAATTATTGAAAAAGTGAAAGCGAAAGGAGGACAATACGGGGAGAAAATTATCTCGTTAGTTTAAAAAACAATTTTGTTTCAAACAAAATATTCGTTTATCGGTCATTAAGAGCTTGGCAATAAACGCCCCAAAGTCTCTCGCGATAAAGCAAATTCCTTGTCTTTTCAAGAAACACAGGGTTCACCTGCACAAGACAGAAACGAGAATATTAACTGGAGAGCGAAATCTCTGACTTTGCATCAGAACCAGAAACGGCCGTAGTGGCTGCTTAAAAAAATTACAAAATTTCACGGTTTCCTTGCTCCCGGACGGGAAGAAAAGCTCTCTCCACAACATCAGCCGAGGAGAATTTTATATTTCGCGAGTAATAGAAGAGAAGAGAGTGGCGAGGTCCAGTGGATGCCTGGACAACGGGGGTGGGGGGGAGTTGCGTTCGATAATTGGATATCGAGGATATCAGCTCTTTCGTTTCAAAGCCGCCGATTATCCAATGATTTTCCTTCCCTCTGCATCCGTATTATTTATGGGGCTCGCGTAGAATTTAATTCACGAGTCTTTACTTGGGTACATTATGTTAGAACTCCGGGGTGGGGGAGGAGGGATGGGGGGAAGGGACGCGCGTAGGGATTTTGAATGCGGGATGAGCTACGAGCCAGATGGAAATTTTAAGCAAACGTTGCAACTTTTATTAATCCCCATTCTCGTTTAATTTATTTATCGGACAATTCGACGCTCGTCAAATGCGGCCCCATAAATGCATAGCCTCATAAGATATTTCTCGGGCGTTCATAAAAGCGACAAATACTTGCCTCTTATGATTATAGGGCGATGAAAATGTAATGCAGATGAAATGAGGGCCTTTATCGTGCGGTTTAACGAACGTTTTTGCTTTTAACGTCTGCCACAAATTTATTACATATTATTTCAGACCAATATATAAGACTTGAGAATATTTGAGCTGCCTTGGGGAGTCCACTGTTTCAAAACTCCTGCTCAACAAAGTGTAGGAAAAATGGATTCGTCCTGTCTTAAAATTTAACGAAAGTTCTTAAACAAACTCGACCAATTACTCACTCATAAATGTGCAGTTGGATTTAAAATTTAAAAATCTACAAAATTTCAAATCAGTCTCTCTACATGCGTTCAGAAATCATTTAATAGTGGATTTAATAGTAGATTATGCATATTACGTACTCGTGTGCATGAAAACAATTTTATTTTTAACTAAAGGAATGCAGGAGCAAACAGAATATACTGGATATATTCAGTATTAAGGCAACGAGTATCGAGAAGGAAAAACTAAGCCCCATACAATCTACAATGAAATTAAGTACCGGCTATTTGCAACTTACTTACACGTACGGATTAAAACATTGTTTTGCCGAGGAATTCTCTTAATGTATCACCGAATTTCACGTCTCTTACACATGTTTTGCCCCATTTCCTCTCCCAAAATCCTAACGAAAATGCACGTCAGGTTTTTTTTATCCGCCGACTTAAAAAAATATCGATAAAATTCGCAAATGAAGTGTGTTTAAAAAGTTGAGAGCTTCGTTGGCTTAAAAAGTGGCAGCATTTAAAGGTCCTCTAAGGTCCTTCAAGTCTCTCGTTCTCCACGTAATCGCGAGCCAACAAAATTACTCCACCTAATTCGTAAGATCCGTACAGCTAACTCGTAATATGTCCTCCCCGTAAAGGTGTCTGTCAGTCTACAGTCAGGCATTTTTAAATAATCTTAATACTGCCGGGCGGGCCAATTAATAGTAAGCCGTGGGCATTGAAATTGCTGACACATCGTCGATGTAGATTTAAGGAATCCAAGTGATAGAGGCTCCCGTTGAAACGAGTCATCCAAGAGGCTTTGGTTTATCGGCCCCTCCGCATGCCCCGACTATGAAAGCCAGAGGGAAAAAGAAGTGAGGACGCTTAACGGCGCCAGGCCGAGGTGAGCATCGACGAGCCCAAGGATTCGAGGCTCAAAGTTCAGCCGAGAGTGGCCAGAGGGTGGGGGAGGGATCAGTTGCAGCAGAGTTGAAGTCAGTCGTTGTTCGAGCTACGTTGTTCGAGCGCTCGTCCTACGGTCCACGCCTATGCCGGTGCTGTTGGAGTGCGCGGGCGCGCAAAGTGCAACGATCGTGGCGTCGGAGCCGAGGGAAGAAAGACCGGAGGGTGAGAAGGAGGCTAATGATATTCAAGAGTGGCTGCGTGCGCGCGAGTCACGCGTTTAAAGCGGTCGGTTATAATCGTGGGAGCATGAATTTCGAGTAGCCCTCTCGGAGGTGAATAAAGCTGAAAAATGAGTGGGTGGGTGGGGTGGGTGGGTGGGTGGTGTGTGCATGTCGGCCGATTGGAGCGTCTGCAGAGATCGGAGGCGGGCGATTGAAGGAGGACGGAGATAGGTCGTTTGCTTCGAATCGTTAGGATCTCGCGGAGATTAGCTTAATTACTGTAATCGAAGCAGTGCGCTCGCTTTATTTGGCAATAATTCGAATTATGCTTTTCTGCCGCGACTCGGGCCGCAAAGCTGGCTTTTCACTTTGGCCTCGCTGCTGTTTTGGGCCTTGTCGGGACAATGAAGGATCTCGTGTTATTTGATAATATGACTTACTCGAGATGCGCCTCTTTAGGGTAATGCCACTTTCAATAGAACGTAAAAGCTTTTGGTAAAAGCAAGAAAGAAGAAAGAATTTTCAAGGAGCGTATTTGCGAAAGAAGGCGAGCGTCGCAAAAGCCTCTCTTAACTTCTCTAATTATTATTTATGTGATTATGTATTATATATCCTCAATTTTATAAATCAAGTTAATTAGCAATTAACATAATACACATTAAATTTTATACGACTTCATTATTAAAATTACAGCTGATCAAATAAGGGAAGGACGTATATTACAAGCCAATAACAAGCTAAAGCTTTGAATTTTTCATAAAGTTATATAAGATGGGATATAATATTGTCGCTTTATCGACTTATAACTCTTCGCGAAATAAATTCCCATTTCTCTTAATATAATGTCCCATTATATTATTCAATCAAGTTCAACAATTACATGGAGCAATCCTTTCGCTCTTCTATTTTTCTTCTTCTTCTTTTTTTATGTCTCTGTTTCAGTAGTATTCCAAATTAAAAACTGAACTCATTTTACAGGAGCCTGAGCTAGTAACATTGTCCTATTGGAATAATCCTCACGGAAACTTACGCAAATGTGGATAGACTAGGCTGCATACTACGGAGGGAAGGAATTCTCGGTGGCATAACTATTGACGAGAGACCGAATTCATTGGAGGTCCGTGAACTCGAACGAAAAACATAGTCTCAAGCACCACGCAATCGCATAACGCTCGTAAAACGCATCCCGACATCCCGCGGCAATACTCACTTATCGCTCCGAATGGCCACGTACCGAGTGCTTACATTATCCCAAGTACCGTGCAAATCGTACTCTGACTTTTCCCCCTCAATGTAAAGAGAAGACTCGGATGGGAAAAGTGGCAAGCGTGGAAAAACCAAGTTGAAAAGAAGGAGCCATCGGAAGACAAATCGTCGTACAACGACGCCCTTTCGGCTCAGTCTTAATTGGTTGTCGGGGATGCTGGCTGATCCTAGTCAAAATGGTACCGTAACCGTTATGCCAAATGAGAGAGGGAAGCGGGCCAAATGAGGAGGAGCATATTGATAGATAGAAAACAGGAAGAAATGTATATATACATATATATATAATTGTAAATTTCATGTTAATATATCTATATTTGTATTGGTCACACGCATGCGCGCGCGCGCGGACGCACACGAATGGGAATATATCAGTATCAAAGTTCATTTTTATTAGTTTTTGAAATTGTCCATAGAATCTATAAATTTTGAGAATTAAAAATCCAATAATTGATTTTGTCTCTATTTGTCGAATAGCTCAAGCAGTTTTATTTTGGTATATCAAATTTTTTGTAAAAGAAGAATCTACGCTTGTGTCCCTAACTTACTTTGGTACTCTGCTTTGTTTCACTTTATTTATTGATCACTAAAACTAACTAAACATTCACAATTTAATGTCAATGTAATTTGGGTTAATTTTCCTTGTCTTATTTATGAATATTCATTAGTACCATCATACTTGTGACGAACGGCAAAATAAAGAAATTACTGCTAATAATAATAATAATAATCGTTTTGCTTAAAATCAAGTAAGATTTATTAATGCTGCGTATTTTTAATAACCAAGATTGGTCCAACTGACATTTACTGCATTTAATAAGATCCATTGGAGCGTCCGCTTTCGAGCATAAATTATATTTTGTTGCTATTTACGTATAGACTTAAAGGTGGTTTTCTTTAAAGTCTATTTAACTGTACGCGAGCAATGCAATTTTGCGTGAACCGAGTTTTTCCGCGCACATTAGATTTTACGATTTAAAATGATTATATTTTTTCTCTTTCCCAGGTCACGTAGTGGCTTATGCGAATGCACTTTACAACGTGTGTTTATAGGCACGTAGATATGGCCGTACGTTTTTTGCATTGGATATAAGGTTGTTGATTGAAAACATTTAAGGCTTATTCGGATTTATTTGATAAACCTTGTTGCAGAGAGCGACTATTTGGTAGGGATTTCATTATCATCAATAATCAAGAGTTCAATTATTGATTCGTGCTTATGTTAAATGAGCAGGTTCGCGGTGCATGTAAGCCTTGGCTTTAAAGAACTCCAATTCCTCATAATGAAAGTTATAAAATTAATTTAATATATCACCTTAGATTTATTAACTTGAATTAACTGAGCTTTCAAGACTTATTCAAGACTTATGAATAATGATATTCATAACCTTTTTCTTATTTCATAAACTCACGAAATATAACGAAATATTAAGAAATCGAAAATATTGTAAAAATTATTAATATATATAAATTGTGTTTCGCTAACATTAAAATGGAATCATCTTATCGGTATAATTAGTGACGTTTTAGATTTTTGTTGCACGATAAGGTTATAGATTTTATTAACCATCACATTATTCCATAAACCGCGTAAATTGAAAAAAACTTTTTGCAAAAGTCAAAAGTAAAAGCATCTTTATGATTTATTATTATTTTAATTTTTGCTTCAAGTAAAATATTTCATGCCACTGCATTCATTACATAGTCCATTAAAACATTCTCTTTGTTGCTTTAATCTGGTTGACATCACTTCTGCATCGGCATTTGAAATAAGGTTCATTTAGAACAGTTTATTGCTTGTGAAACTTAAACGAAATTCTCAACTATAACTGGAAGTTCCGTTTTGCACCTACGCATTAAAATTAGACTCACAAATACGATACATAAACTTTTAAAGTATAGTTCATTTAACTTGTCGAATTTAATTACGAGCTGAATGCTCATTGTCATTAATTGCGCTTTGTTAAACACAATTATTAAATGTCCTGACGAATTCGTAAATTATTATATATAAGTTGCTAATAAATGACGCAATTACCGCCCGTGCTTTAAGACAAAAAATTGAAACGTAACATTCAATTTTTTTTTACAAGGATCTGCACTATCAATAACTAAATATTACAAATACCTGATAAGCTTAATCACTAAATAAATTATTTAAAAAGCCAGTGTCCATTCCAAAAGAAGAGCGAATTTATGTATAAATTTATAATGTTGCCGGCAAATGTTTCACCTCCAAGAAATACATAGATTAGACGTATTAAGATGGATTATCGGGCATTGTGTACACTAACCTGCAATGATAACGCGGGCAGTATGACTTATTTGTCCCTCGCCATTACGCGCCAGGCAAGTGTAATCGCCAATGTCCTCTGTCTTAATCATCGAGATCCTGAGCTCGGTGCCATCGTTCATGATCTTGATCGTCGAGGAGGGCTCGACCGGACTTTCATCCTTGAACCAGAGAATTTCCGGTTTTGGCGTTCCCATCGCTTGGCAATTTAGGATAATCGCGTCCCCTAGATTCACGTAGATCATCTCCTCGGGCGTTATTGTGAACGCAGGTGGTGCTGCCAATAGTTAACGAATAAACGATTAATGATTTTCGAGAGATCGAGCGGGTGAATTTAGATTTAATATATTCCGTTGTACATTCCAACAAGACCCATGCACCGATCCATAGAGTGGATCTCGATTTTTCAACCGAGGATATTTATAGTATGAACGATTGCTCTCTTTTAT
Organism: Ceratosolen corneri; assembly: GCA_030522565.1. NCBI lineage: Eukaryota > Metazoa > Arthropoda > Insecta > Hymenoptera > Agaonidae > Ceratosolen > Ceratosolen corneri. Next base: position 10,649 of record JAPYYT010000437.1, read on the forward strand.
ATTTCTTACCCAGAGATAAGACGGATTTGTTTACGTTATCGGCCATTCGTATAACGATTTTTTATATAATTACGCTGTCGAATCAAACGTTATTTTTCACTTCTATTTGATGCACTGCAGTAAATTGTGTGATTCTTTTAGTTGCAAAGAAAAAATTGAGGCAATTATTCATCGATATGCTCAACAACTTTATACTCTTAACAGTCTTTATTTTATTGTAGGATTATTACTAAAAATTAATTACATCTAATGAAAACATAAATATAAACCATCTTTAACGGAGTAAGAGAATACAAGTGGCCGGCATAAGATGACCTAATATGCCAGAAAGATTAATTGTTTATTGTGTCGTTATTGAATAACATCAATTTGTTTTACAGCTCAACAGACAAGACCTCGACTCTACTCATTGCCGAATACAATATTTGTAAGATGAGGATCATCACTGCGAATGCTTAAAACAACTTTCCAAGCCATCGATGCATTATTTTTCGTAAGCGCGAAATTTCGTTACAGCAGTTACTTAATCAACGAATATTAAAATTAGTGAGTAGTGAGTACCGAGTAAGAAGTGCCGCTGCTGCTTTTGCGAGTTGGTTAAATATCGTATATGTGAGTGATAATAGTACAAGTGATAAGCATACCGTGAACGTCGAGGTGAAACCAGGTACCATTCTTATTGTTGGGCGATCGATTGAGAAAGGCGACGATACATTTGTACCAGCCTTGGTCGCTCTCCTGGATGTTGGTGAGATTGAGGCTCGCGACCCCGTAGTGCGAGTCGGGACTGACCTTGGATACGCGGCCTTCGTATCCCGCCCCGTTGTGCGCCGGGTATGCTTCGTACCATATGTATATAGGTATCTCCTTACCCTTCATCAACAACGATAAACAATATGAGTTGGGGATTCGTGGCTCCAATCATTCCTTCTTACTCTACGCAATGTCATCCGATAGCCTTGTGCTTGCCGTTATTTCTTCTCCATTTAGTCTTTAGTTTTTGATGCTTTTAATTCAAACAATACCGAGTAGGCTTCGTATTACGGGAATTTATTGCGTAAAATTAGATGGACTATATATATAGTACAATTTAATTGCTAGAACATATACATTTATATATTCAAGCGGACACACACGCGCAGGCACGCACGCGCACATATATACGTATGTGTAGCTATAATACAATCATTGGATTACACAAAGTGCCGAATAATTCTAGTTAAAGATCAAATATATTATCAGTAGATCGTATACAAATTCTGTTCTTTCGGATCATTTATCAAAGCTACATTAGAGAAATACGAATACTTGTAAAAAATAATTTTTTTATATTTCATTTATGTAATACGATGGACAATATATTCAATTCATTATAGCGCTATCAAATTATTGAAAGATTTCGCTGATAACTCCGTTATCAAAATACATTTCAATATTTGTTATATTAATTGCATTTGTATACGCAGTGATTATTTTTTTGATAACTTGTCTTTATTATTAAAATCGATTTTACGCGTTAAAAAATTATGTTCTTGTTAATTTATAATAATTTCAAATTCTTCGACACTTTATGTTTTAATAAGATTTATTCACCAGCAATTATTAGAAGCAAATAATATAAATAAAGAAATAGCAATAAATACAGAGTACATTGACAATGAGTAATTTAAGAAATATGTTCTATAAAAATAATAGGTGATGTAATAGCTACGTCCTAGTTGTCAAAAGGGATGCAAATTAAATAATACAAGAGAATTTGTTAATAATAGTGCAAAATATAATTTAGGATTTTTAAATTTAATATTCCAGTAAAAACAACAGTCATAATTAAGTACAAAATAATCCGCATCGTACTTCAATCAGAAATATGTAATATAATATTGAAATTATAATTTAACTTTAATATGAATCTATACAAAATTTATACGTATACTTCTATTTATTTTGAAGATACCACAAAACCATTATTAAAATGATTATTTAAATTTGCAGACAATCTAGGTCCAAAATGAAATTATCAATTCATAATATTAAATTGATATATTTGAGAATTATATTACCATGTAAAATCTTAAGCTTACCAATCCACTCGACTTGAACATTTTCAAATAACATAGAGACTATAAACAAAACAATCTGCTTATTAAGCTATATATATTATTTATATATATTATTTATAATTACATATTACAAGTTATCTTGTGAAGCTTGATTTAATTAATGCACCTGCATGAAAGATGAATACCTACAATGACAATTTTAATTTTTAACAGTGAAATTTTTGATTTTAGCCGACGTGTCTCTTGATTTTAAATTTTAATTGTAAGCTATGCGTTCATATTTCGTGAGAAAACTGAAATCATGTAGTGTCTGCCTATATAACGAGAGACAAATAATGAGATAGATAGATGGATGGATGGATAAATAGATAGGCAGAGAAAGAGAGAGAGGAGATCAATGTATGGGAGAAAGAAGAGCAAGCGAGGGTGTGAGAAACTGGAGTTCTGTGCGAGTGGAAAAATTATAATAAAAAGGAATAGAAAAAGTGAAGGTTTTCCCTCGCTTAAAAGTACGGAGGGGCAATCCGATGAATCAAAGCGACTCTCGAAGCAAGTTGAAAGGAAGGGATGTCGTTTGGGTAAAATGGAAAAAGTCTGGATTTCAGTGGAACTCGGATTAACAAATGTGCTCAGCTTATTGGATGACATCGAGTGAAAAAAGTAAAAATATAAAGATAACGAGAGAGAGAGGGAGAGGCACGAAAAGTGAAAAAACTGAGAAGGGACGTGCTAAAGACAGATTACGATTGCATAAAAATTAAAAAAAAACATCATAAAAAAGCCTATTCAACGTAATTAAAAACGGGTTAATGAAAATTAGCGCGTGATTATTGAGAATTAAAATGTGTTATTGTATTACTTTCATGTTAATAGTATAAATAGGTTATTCATGATAGTAAAAAGAGCGAGAAAGTGACATTTAAAACATTGAATTTCACCTATTAAGTTTACAATTGTTACGCTCATTTTAAAAGGTTAATCAATTATGATTTAATATGTTTTTGAAATCTACGAATAGAAATATATATGCTTCAGAATTTATATAATTTCGATCTATTCATATACGATGATATATACAACAATTGGAATTATTATCCAAATGCATAATATTTACCTTAATGTGTGCCAAATAAAAAAAAAACTGCTAAGCATAATTAAAAGGATGTAAAATACATTAGCGATACAGTATACTGAAAGGGTTGCAGGCTTAAGAAAAATAAATCAAACGGTTAGTAAAAAAAAGTGTGAGTCGGAAGGTGTGGAAGGGAAACGAGTTTGAAGGCAAAGCAGTTGAAGCGCAGGCAGTTGAGACGGTCTAGATACACGATTATCTAGAAGAAAATTATGTAGTTGAAGGGTTCTTTCGATGGAAAGGGCCAGAAGAAGAAGAAGAAGAAGGAAGGAGAGACAGAGAAAGCCTCTACGGCGTTCTTGTCATTATCATAATATTTTTGTGCTCGTATTGCAGGCGCTGTGAACTTTGACTCGATGCAAGGCAAACATCTTTAATCTAGTGGTGAAAGACGTTCGCTGCTTCATCTCGACTAGATTCCAAGTAAACTCAAATCTTATTCATAATGCCAATTTTCGATTGACGGTAAATTCCTCGATAGACTGGTTTATCATCTCAACACAATCACAGGTTTGCAATTCATGTGACTTCATTCTAGTTGTCTTATTACTCGCTCGTATTCTGCATTAACAATAACTTGATTCAAGTTTTTACGCCCAGCATTATAATGCTGGTTAAACTCGAGTTGTCCTTGCAAGAGACACGTGACTGGGGTTTTTCATTTAATCTCCAAGTTGTGTTTTCACTTTAAGCGCATATAATTATTATAGATCTCAAATATTAAAGTTAAATTCCTTTTGTTGTTCTTATGAAAATTAGCCGGTTATTCAGAATAATGTAAGTGGCCTTCGCAAAGCCAATTGTTTATTTGAAATTTTCGATGAAACTTTTCACACAGAGTATATAGCAATAAATTCACAAATATGTAATAATATTGATTTCAGTTACTTTTAATTCGTATATGGGACTGAATCTGACTGAAAAATGGGAAAAATCTGATGTCGAATTATTGGCACTTTTTAGTTCTGAATATTTTTGACAAATGATTGTGAGTATAAATAAATAAATAAGTCTTTTCTGGAAAATGATCTTTTAATTAAATTGTAAATTGCATAAATTTTCATCTATTTATAGTATGAGAAAATGCACCTTGGTTGTGCGGTTACAAATTATCGATAAAGGTTTATTATGAAATAAATTCGATAAATATGTATCTTACAAAATATATTTCATATTTACATCGTTTATTTTAATAATAATTGCTTTTAAACGTGTTTGATTACGGCTGTAATGAAAAACTAGTAGTGTATTTGGCATAAAATCAAAAGGTACAAATGTATTTGATCAGGTAACATGTGCGTAATAATATAAAGGTATTCTCCTTAAAAACAGTTTATACAAATTAGAGTTTTGAATAAAAGTTTAAGTAAAATAGAGTTGGTAATAGAGATAGAAGGACAGGGTAATTGATTAATTATTAATATTTCGGAGTGAAAGAAAGAAGTGGAGAGGCAGGCTCCATTCACAGATCAGGTACGTCTGGTCAGTTTTCTTAGATTGAAAGTGCGATAGAGGCTTCCGAAGACTTATCATGTAGGTCAGGATTTCGCTTCTCCAAGTACGGGAAGAATGGAATATGGTAGTCTCAGCGGATAGGTTTTGATAATTCATCCGCAGAACAAGAGGGACAGAGAGAAGCTGCGGATGTTGAAGTAACACTGGGCGCCGGGGTAACGAGGAAATAAAGTTTAGAAAGTATCCAACGTCTCTCGACTGTGTACCTCCTATTCCTCTGGCAAATCCCAAATGCGCGATATGGAAACTCATTTTGAATTTCCTACGACTTCATTTCCCCTTTTACGATTCAAACGCAACGATTTTCGATTGTAAAAGGCCAAACGATTTTCTTCCATTGTTTTAAATTTCAGGACTTTCATTCCTCTTCCCTACAAATTATTGATTATATGGGCATTCACGAGACACTTAATTTTATTATCAAATCTGTTTTGCCTATATTGAAGCGAATGCTTCATTCACAATTGAATTCGAGCGATTTTACCGTCCACCAATAATAAAAGCGCGATAAATATCTTTATACAAAATATTAGTAAATCATTAGGCAATTGTGTTTTTTCTATTAAATTAGGAGATTCTTTAATAAATGAAAATTCTTCACTATAAATGTCTACCTATAAGCATCGAATTCATATTTCACTTACTATTAACTAGATTTTGAATGATATTTGATCTGCATTAAATGTTCCATCATTCATTTGTAAATAGAAAATATTTATCAACGAAAGAGATTTGTTGAAAGTAAAAAGGTAAAGAAAAGTAGGTACTGTTTTTTTTTCTAATTTTTCTACCAATTAAATTTTCATTTATTATTTCACTTAATAGAGCAGCTTCTATAATTAGAATTTTAAGAAATAATAAGAAAGTTCGTTTAGAATGATAGAAATACGAATTCAACTTTAAAGTAATTTTGCAGTATCTAGCATCGGGCTGTTTGAAATGTAATGCATGACTTTGCCTTCTTATTAGAGAAACATGGTTTCATAAGAACAAAACTTATTTTCATTTATTATTCTTCTTATTGCTAACTGTAGGCCACGGTTGATAATTATTTTTAAATCGTTTAAATTCTGCAAAATTGCATCGACTTTTTTCTCTTCGATATATCGCTTTAAGAAATGTTGCATTTTAAAATCATAATTTAATATGACCCGTACAATTTCTCCTTCTACTATTTAGTGATATTTATTAGAATATATTCTTTTTATGAATTTTATCTTTTACGAGTATAAAATCTCTCTCTTTTGAGACAATAGAAGGACTCGGACGCTTTTACGAATATTTCATAAAAATGAGTATAATCAGTATGTGGTCATTGAGATACTGCATTTTCTAAAATGTAATTCGAAAATACGAATGTAGATCCATGCATGGGATGCACATGTATGGAAAATCTGTATCGCACAATAGCCTTATCACAAAATCTTATAAAATTTTCGAACTTTATGTTAACGAAGTCTTGCAGCTGGGATTACATATAAACCATTGAAACTTTTACCACAGATAACTTAACACCTGAATAGGATGGTAACTTTAAAATTTAACTTTTAAATTTTAACCACGCGTGTGAATTATAATTTTATTAATGCGTAATATTAAACGCTAAAAAAGATTATTAAAACCAACTTGTTTCAAGGGTTATGTTATTCGATGTACGTGTCTTACTTGCAAAATATTTACATCTACAGTTTCGAAATCATCAGAGTCTCATCAGACTATCAGAAATTTCTAGGACTTTAACTCAAAAAAAAAATAAAGAAGAAAAGCTGCACTTTGAGGAGGCTCAATCATCTGAAAAATGTACAAGCTTTTTCATAAACTCATGCCCCCGTTAAATATAGGGCAGTCTGACTTGTCGGTTATTTCATTTCATTCTGATAATTTGAACGCCATATCTTTATTGTCATCGAAGCGATGGATGGACAAAAAATAATTTTTAAAGTGAACGTCCATTCCAACGTAAAAAGCTTCACATCAATGATATGCACTTTCGGTCCATTTGTGTGGCGCTCATTAAAGTGGCGCCTCATTGGAATTTCGTTCGGTATTTGACTTTCCAGTATATCTTCATAATATATATATATCACGATCTTTCTTCAGTTATTATATCAAGCAATTATTATATACAAGTTAGCGAATTATAGTTCATACATATCGTCACAAGTGCTTCTTATCGGAAGCTGCACACGCCAGATCAAATGTGAGAAGAAACAGTGTCCAATTTCATTTTTGCGTTGAGTTAGTATCACATTTCACTCGTTGGTTCAACGATTTCAAATAATTAGTGGAAGTGTCTATTGGTCTAATTTGTTAAGAGTGATTGATAAATTTCGAAATGCTTATTTTTATTAAATATAAGGAAAGGTAATGAATTCTTCTAATTAAGTTATATAATGAAAAATATTCCATTAATTATAACAATTTTTCATGTTCTTATAATAAATCAGTTATAAAGTTATGATATATTATTATAACACGATTTATTGTTTGACAAGTGATCATGCATATAAATTCATATATTATATCAGAGAATGATAAATGTATTTTCGCTATTTGCTTCGATATAATAATTGTATGAAATGAAAAATAATTAATATTTATTTTTGGAGAATGTTTAAGAAAAGATTTTTGGAAGCGCGGTTTACATTAAATACTAAAGCAAATTAATGTTTACATTTTATAAAAGTTTGCTTGAAGCTCGTATTTACCAATGATTATGAATTTTTTAAAGTAGCTTTGGACTATTAATTATCATGATCTTATAATATTTTTCCATGAAAACTTTAAGTGAATTTCATAATATTTATAAATTTCATCGGTGGAATTATTTTAGTTAAATTTATACATTTCCGAGCTCTAAAAAGCTTTAAATTTTGATAGAGAAACAAACTGTTTTCTGAGATAAACTACTGAAAGTAATAGGACTTTCACTTTCATTTAAACAATGAAATAGTAGTCCCTTTAATTATATATCTTCATTGTATACTGATTTAGAAATCTAATTATATAGACAAACTTCAGTAAATAATTTTTATCATCTTGGATTTTTTATAAAACTGACCTTTGCAAAAGTAATTTTTCAAAAGGCAAGATAGCAATTGGACATTAGTTAATAATTTATAACTGAATAAATCTACACGTAGAGAAACTTTATTTGTTAATCTATATTGGTGCAGTTTTGCATAAATGCCAAGAAATTTATATGTATAAATAGTTCTTACTTTCATGAAATTATCAATGATTTTTTGAAACGAACAAAATTCTATGATAAAGATAAATGTATTAAAAAGGCACTTATTAATTTATCATGTTTAACTAATTATTTTTCAATTAAACTTACGAAAAGAAAATAATTTAGCTTTATAATTAATGCTCAATTATTTAAATATGTATTCTATTTAAATAAAATTGATGAAGCATACATTTAAAAAATTGAAGAAGTACGTGAAAATCACATATAAGGTTGATAATTCTAACGTAGTTGAACATTTACAATTATTAATTAGATTGTCAATTATAACCTTTGATAGTTTCCTCATTTATCCGTATATGCAAAATATTATGCTTTCGTACATGTTCGCGGATTATGTTATAAAATTTATGTTATTAGGTCGAGGATTTTTGTTCGATATTTTTCTATTATTTATTATTGTGCTCTCTTTGACAAGTCTTTATGAAGCGTAATATGCAATTATTCTATATTTTTTACTTTTTGGTCTTTAGTTCTATTGATTGAAGTGAAGTATTTATTAAGTATATATTGTATACAAAAAACATTCAATAAGAGCTTTGTACGACTGAATAAATTGGCAGATAGAAGTTAGAAAAATATAATAATAGTATTTAGCTGAAAATTTTATTCGAATAATTTTTATGATATTGATAATGAAAAAAGTTCATAAATAAATATACAATGCACACATTTGTATCAGGATAGAATAATTATATAAATAATATTAAAATAACGAAATGTCAGTATTATGTATTTTATGTATTCATAATTAGGAATTATGCTTATAGTTTTCTAGGAAATATGAAATTTGAAGACCATTTTCCTCGTATCTATGGAAAAACTCGGTTTGTCGAATAATCATGATATATCGGCATTTACAAGTACGAGTAATTATTATGGATGTATTAGTTTAATCTTATGACTGAACAATTCGCTGCGTATTGCTAAATATTCGTTACAAAGAGTTGAAAAATATGTTTTATATACATACACAAGAATTATCAATTAAAAAGATCATCATTACTTGATAAAAGTGTAATTATTATTTGTTATAATTCATATTAATGTGTCGTTAAATTCAACAAATAGCAGATGTTTATGAACTGAACTTATATTCAATTAGAAATTGTACAAAGTGATGATCATGAAAATCATTATATCAATAAGTGTATTAATATAAAATACATTTAAGAATTTATAGTAATAAAATAATCTTATATAATAATCTTATTCGTTATATACATTCGCAATAATCTTTTTTTGTTGATTACATTTTTCTATGAATATATAATATACAAATATCATTAAGAATTTTCATATTTATAAGAATTCTAGAAATATTTATCGGCTGTTATAAAAAAATGTTGTGTTTTATACATCTTTATTAATTATAAAATTATTTATGGTTTTTTATTTAAAATTCATTTTCATTTTGAAGCATAAACGAAGCGTTTAAATATTACGAATAAATAATTAAATAAAGAAGTAAATGTATACACACACACACACATATATACATATATATACAGTATTTTACTACAAATATAGTCAGTTTACTACTTCAGGAACAAAGATCTTTATAATGTGTACTTTGTAATTGAAATTTTTTTTTAATATCCTACTTAAAAGCTTAACTTTGTAATTAAAAATTATCTCTGCTCTATAAAGTATTTGTCCAGTGTACTTATCACGTATCATTCTTTTATGGATCATCGATATTGTAGATTGTTGGAGACACACACTTGAAAGAATCTTGGACGAGTTTTTAGTCTATCTCCTATACTTTGAAAACTTGTGTCCGTCTCTTCCGTCTGTATCTCATCGCCTAAGTTTACCAACTCCATTCTTTTTTTCTCACTCATACACTTAGTTACCCCCTTCCCATCCCTTCCCTCCTTCCTTCTCACTGCCCTCGATCTATTTGTCTGTCTCTATGTCTCTCTGTTTCTCAATATCTTACTCTTCTAACGTCCTATTTTTAAGCCAACTGCAGGTTAACCGGGCACCGTTCAATCGATATTTGCTGCCAGTGATTCAACTCTTTCTCGGCTTACTTTAAGAGCCAGACTCTCGAACTCCCTTTTTTTTCATTCTCCTCTTGAGAATCTTTCTCTCTTCGGACTTTCAAAAAGTTCTCGTTAAATTAAATTCACCAACTCGAGCTGCTACTACTGGCTACTCTGGATGTTTCACTGCCCCGTAGACCACTTCTTCCAGTCTCAATCTCCCTTTACTCGCAAAAGAGAGAGAGAGAGAGCTTTCACTATGTTTTTCTTCTCTTTCACGACGACTTCATCCTCTTTAACTTTTCACAGTCATTGATTTTTATTTGACTGTATGTTTTTTTGCTTTCGCTATGATGGTCATTTAGTCGAAATTCCAATCTAATAAATATTTTGAAGAGGAATTGCGAGAAGCCGATCGTTCTATTTACTCTAATTTTCTTACTTAAATCACTATTTATCAAGATTTTTCAATTTACTCTATATAGACAGATTAAGGCAACGATTTCATTTATAGTTCATATAAGTAATGTAAACTGAAGAAATTCATGAAATTGATAATATTTTTTCTATATGTTTTTCACTTTAACCTCGTGTTTCATCTATAATACCTATAGTGTATACCGAAAATTAAAAAGTACAACTTTATATTAAAATTATGATCGATCTACCACCTTATAATAATTTTATATAAAATTAATATTCAATTTCATATTTTATGTTCTTGCTTAAAAATGATTTGAGTAACACTTATTTTCAGCAGAATATGACAATTCCTCTTAGATTTTCCATCTTCGGGACTCTCACGTATTGACGTTTAGTTGATTAAGTAAGGCAGCGTTTCTCCTCGGCAATCTTTTCTTCCCCCATTTCTGTTTGCCGAAATGTATTCTGCATGCGTTGCAAGTTGGTATGCCTCGTAAACATCCAAGTTGTAGCACTCGCATTGCCAATATCGGATTGCACACAAGCTCACGTATTCCCTTATAGAGCTATTGTGAAAAGTCGATCGATTAATCCTGTTCCCGACCTCTGTTTATGTCTCAAGATTTGGACGTACACCATTGCCTTATGCCTTATGCTCAGCCGAACCAAATACACAAAAGGCAAGTACAATTGTTTACACTGCTCATTCCTTAGAATTCTTTAGGTTTTGTTCTTTATGAATCTGTGCCTCGGTGTGTATCACTACTTAGGGAGATGAAATAATTATAAGGCATCTAGGTTTCGGGAGCGAAAGATAATGGAAAAAAAGTTCGTGATTGCAGTTTAATTTCGCATCAGTTTCTTAAATCTTAAGAATCTTCAAATTAAAGCATTTATAAATTGAATTAGATTTTTATTTCTAATGTAATATACTTTATGGGAGTACAATACAAACTATTGATACGTGCAATAGTTTCGAAATGTTAAAAGTGAATTTTTCTGAATAAGATATTTTATAAACATAATTAATTTAATTTCGCAATTATAACATAAATTCACTTGTATATTTCTAATTTATGTGTGTATCGTTAATTTTTATAAATTATATAGGTTTTTTAATTGCTCCTTTTAATTGGTTCCTGCTTTAAAGCAGAGAAGGGACATGAATGTAATGTGAACGTATTTTACTTCCATCACACTCAATGCTCATAATAGACAGAGAGATAGAGAGAGAGAGAGAGAGAGAGAGAGAGAGAGAGAGGCAGAGAGAGAGAGAGAGAGAGAGAGAGAGAGAGAGAGAGAGAGGCAGACAAAGAGAGTAGGTTGAACGAGACGGTGCCTATCCAAGAATTCAAAGTACACCTTACAAAGTACACAGTTGCAGTTTTCTCAGAGTTTTTGAAACTTTCTATTTAATTAAAGCATTTTTGTAGCAGTGCCCTCGTCTTTATTCCTGGACAATTAATCGGTTAAGTGCTGCTCACTTGCCGCTTATGCGTGTTACTAACCGCGCGCCTTATCTTATCAGCGTTGATTTGCGATTTTACCGCTCGGTACTTATATATATTTTTCTCCCTTTGCATTGTTTGCATTGTCGACCTAAACTAGTCCTTCGGGATAGAACTGCGAGCCCTATTGTCAATATAATAGACAACGAAGTTACCGACTCTCATACGGAATGTAAATTGAATCGGGTACAATCGGCCCCACGGATTGACTTTGCTAAGTTTAAATATTGTCCTTAATTCCGTACTTAAGTCCATACATTATTTGCTCGTGTAAGGAAAAGCCAAATACTCTTTTCGTTTATTATTAAATTATTATTAAATTGTTATTAAAAAAATATTATAATTGTATCATTATTAACATTCACTATTAACATTATCATTATTATTAATATCGTCATTGTGATATTATTAAGTAACATTGAAAGACAAGTCTCAATATCGATATATAAGAGCAACATCATATTTATATATTAAAAAAGGAGCGGTTTAATTAAAATTAGGGATTCATAGAAATTTCTTCGAGAGAAAATTTATTCTGCTTTTATAGTGCGTTCAAGACGTGATACGCGAGTAGAAAAAAAGAAAAGTGTAGCAAGTATAGAAAAGAGAATACTGTAGAGCGAGGAAGAATTATCTATTTAATAAGAACAGAATACAAAGGCCGTACTTTTATTTACATTAAAAATTTAGCGTTTTTAATAGGAATAGTGGGTTGTTTGGCCTTTTACATAATTACAATTTTGAAGATGCGGAAGAACTTTGAAAATAAATTTGAATAGTTGTGACATGTGTAATAAATTAATTATTACAAGAAAATTATTTTCCAGTGCTAGTACTAAACGAACTTTTGTTTTTACGAAACTTTTTGCCTCACACTTCGCACATTAATTTACCGTAATACGCTTTAATGGCACTTTTATGTATAATCACAGTAATAAAATTATACAAATATACATATAAGTTTACAATTTGTTGAAGTTTAAAAGATGTAATTATGGACTTTAATGTAATTAGTAAAATAAAATGTAATTAATTAAATTGCGTACAATTTGGGCTTTAATGTAATTTGGAAAATACATTTCACTAGATAATCAAATAGTTAAAAATTGATGTCATAATTATTATGTTTTCTTCTTATATTTTATGTTTAAAAAATTGATGGACTACTTTCGTACTACTACTTAGTACTTATGTAATTCGGCCTTTTAACTTTTAAATTTTTGTCAAAGTAAATTGATACAGTGGAACGTCACTTCAATACACGTTAATTTAGAGAAATTCTTTTCATTATATTTTATGCAGAAGATCCTATCAAAACTCTTTAAAGATATTGTATTGCAATTCAGTATTACTTCAGATTTTAAAGAATTTTTAAAATATTAACACATAGCTCTAAACGGGTTTATATACACTTAAGCGTGTACTCGAATTTTAATTACATATTTCATTATTATACGGTGCAATAAATTAAAAACGATGAATTCCACCGAAGACTCCTCCACTTATTACGAATAGTTGTAATTACAACAAATGTTAATTAGCATGTATCGTTTTTTTTTCTCTTTAATTTATCGAGCGCACTTCCACTTTTTTGTACCTGCAATTATTCATAAATTATGGCAAAATAAAGTTTAATTATTTCATAGCAGACATTATGATTTAAAAAATGACATTCTCGACTATAAAAACTGAAAGTACAAGTGTAGCTATATAGATAAAGAAATACAGTTAAGGAAGCAAAGAAGACGGAGTAAATAAAAAAAAAAAAAAAGAAGACAAGTACAGCTTAGTGGCATTAAAATCAGGGAGTTCTTGAGCTGGCCTCATTTGGTTAAAAATAAATTAATATTTCACTCTCTACCCCTTCGTTCTACGAGACTCTCTACTTTCTATTTAACTTCGGCAAGTCGATCGCAACGTACCTCGGGGCTGAGATTTACATTTCTTCTCACAGATTCAAATCTGCACGGAGAATATAATTAGTTTGGTGAGTTGAGAACGAAACGGACGACTCCTTCCTTACAACGAATCTCTACTACACCAAGTATAGGAAAGCTGCTTTGGTGTGTGTGCGTGACGGGGAAATGCAAAAGGGATGCTCGTTACAAGTGTTCTCGGCAGGCAACAAATCCACAATGGTATTTCATTATTTTTTACAGGTGTATGTAGGAATATCAATATAGATTGGAAGGTAAATTTGTGCTTTATGGATTTCTTTGAGAGGCTTTATCAAAATGAAAATGTTCATTCGGATTCATTATTATTCACTCGTACGATTCGTAGTTTTTAACGTATGCAGATAATTATATCTCGAAACGGAAAATAGTTTAAAGCTATTCAATTGTTATTAATTAGAAATGTTATAGTATACTGTTAGATTAGAGCTAAATTGTGATTGATATAGTTGCTTTGGATGCAAAATTAATTAACATCATGTAAAGGGATTGTTCAATGTGTTACATTAGATTCGTTATGCTGTAATGAAATTAACTGTAATTGTAAAAATGTTTAAGTAATCAAATTAAGGACTAAGTCGTCATTAATTACAATAACTTCTTGTTGCGTGTATTAGTTTTAGAATTATTAGATACCAAGTCAGATTGTAATTATCAGTTTTTAAATTGTAATCACTTACTTATGCAGCTATTCGATTGACATAATCTACTTGAAATTATTATTAATTCAATCAAAATTATCACGACGCGTACAATAGTAAATACAGTTGAAGTATTTGCTTAATCGCAAGCCACATTATTTAATTGATCTATAATTTAATTATGTAACCATTTACAATAATAATAATAATAATATATTTGTAAATAGCTCTGAAAAGTTTTTTAAGGAGTAAAAAATGTATATTATATTGTAATGGTTCGGTAATGTTGGTGATAATAAATTCGAAAAATTCAACGGCAAATGAAGTATTGGGAATTCAACAGGAACAAGCAGGAATTACGTTAGCGGGTAATTCATTCTGCTTGCTAATTTCTTATACAGTTTTAAACTATTTTTGCCGGTGAATTCTAAGGATTAGGAAAACTGGTGGTTTTCGTACACCTGGAAATAGTTAAAGAGCGGGAAGCTGATGAGAAACGGAAGGCAGAGGATTGAGAAAACGCCCATGAGCTTGTAGTGTGTGTCTCGACTGCGTTTGTGTATAGAGAGAGAGAATGCGCGTAAAATCATCGCCGTTTTAACAAGGGAGGAAAGAGACAAATACGCAGAGATTAAGAGAGAAGAGGAGAGAGAGAGAGAGACAGAGAGACCGAGTGGAAGTGTCGGAAAATTGAATTGCATCAGTGTGGGAAGAGGGACTCGAGCATGTTTGCATAGTCGACTTACGTCTCCATTTGTTTCATCAAAATGCCTTATACGCACAAGAGTTTCCTCTTTATGAACGTAGTTACCTTCCCCCCCTCCCACCCGTCCCAATGTCTCGCTGTCTGCTAATTAGAATGGGGATAGAGGAGGGAAATCAGTTTTGTGAGTCAGATAAGTTACGATGACAGCCATTGCTACACCTTTTAACTGTTTTGTCCATTGATTGGGATAAAGTGAGCGCGAGCTATTGAGTTTTTTGGACTTCAATGCTGCGATTCAAGCTATTCGGCGCTTGCGCATTATATGAAATTTTTATAGCTGCAGGTTTGTCGTGTTTATTTAAGTAGGAAATTTGTGTTCGTGCATAAGAAAGTGGGCGGATATCAGATTCTAGATTCTGATATGCTTTCCAATGCTATTCTTCTAAGATGTATTTGTTATCAAATTTTTAATATCACGATTTATGCACTTTTTATATTGAATTTCTATATAAGCAATAGCCAGGACTATTCTTTAAATCTATAACTGCTATTGGCCAGAAATAAAACCTACTTTTTTTTTTATCTACAATTTATACCCACAAATTTCATCAAAACTAATCTTATTTAGACTTTATATTTATTAGATTTAGTTGTAGGTTTATTATTATTATTACGTCTTGTTAACGATATTCTATTTATCTCTAATTTTTCACTGTCTTATTACAGATTTTTGTTAATCATTGAAGATAATATTTAGTGCAATTAATATAATTGGTTAATATTACTTGTACAAAAATGTGAATTAATTTTTTGCTATAAAGTCAAGTCAAGCCACAAAAAGCCGAATCTTCTATGTAAATAAGGGCATATTTCGTATATTCATTTTAAATTAATTTCATTAATGAAGGAGCACTAGACGCTTAATATTATTACACAGAAGAAAAAATTCTTCTTTTTAAAGCAGATTGAACGAATTTTTAAAGCAATTCCGAGGAAAAATATTTTAGCAATGATTTGCTCCTAAAATGTATTTTCATATATTTACAAGGATTAGAAAATTAAGTAATTAATTACATTTATTAATGTTAAAAAATGCATGTTTTCTAGATTCAAGACATCCTGTACTTTAAATCCATTCCCTCAAACATAGAATGAATACATCATTCGTGAATTCTAAATTTCGAAAATAAATCCTTTTCATCGATATCTACAATTCATTAGTCTGTAAGTCATTGTGCGTGATGCGAAGGGTTTGTTCCATATTTTCTTGCACGTGGATATAGATGAGCAACTGAAAACACGGACTTACACCTTTTCTAACGAACGAACAAGATTATTTATGAATGAAATACGTTTTGCCGTGACAAAACAATACTACGAGGCAGCTCACTGATCCTAATTCATAACACAAATGTTGGCGCCAAACAATGGCTGCCCATATGCCTTGTGGCCTGTTTCGAATTAATTTACATTTTACTCCTGTCGAGAGAGAAAAAGAGATTTAGAGATAGCGAGAAAGGGACGCAAAGACAACGAGGCAGATAGAGAGACCGCGCCCGCCTCCCTATGCTATGCGTGAGAGGGAGGGAGAGAGGGAGAGGGAGGGAGAGGGAGAGAGAGAGATATTGAAGTTAAAAGAGAGAGAGAGAGAGAGCGACGGGCATTTAAAGTTTCGGTGTAATAGCTACTCGAAACAGAGTTATTACTGCTGTTCCGCTCTTTTGGGCGGTTGCTTTTTCTAGTATTTTTTTAATTTTCTAGTATTTTTCCCACGGCTGCGCTTGCGCCAGACCTGCTGGCTAAGACAGCTACTACAAGATTGTAGACGTATATTTTGCATTATAGAAATGCCGTGCAATGGCAGTTTAATTTAAATCAGAGCCACTTGAGTAATGCATGCGCATCGCTAGATTTATGTGGATCTCGGATTTCGCTGCAATCACTCGAATGTGTGAGTTCTATATGTAGGTATGGAGTGATTTAAATTCTGAACTTTTAAAATTATTCAATTTCTGGAAGAAGTAAGACGTAATTTATCGTCGAGAATTATTTCACATTTTTATTGATCTATAATTAATTATACAATATCGGTATAACTGCGTATAACGATAAATATAGTGTAGAGTTATGCAGTATTGTAATGGTTTCAGTCTGTCGAATAAATATTTATTATACAAGATTACGCTTCTAAATATTCATGTCTCTTGCAATGAATTGCAATTTTTAAGAATATTATGCCATTCCATTTTAAATAATAATTTAATTAATATCGATCAATATAAATGTTCACCAATACCGGTTTGACTCTATTGTACATACATATCCGTGTGTGCCAATACGATTTATCTTTTTATTACATATAATATAATGTATGTTTGTTCAGTAGTTTTAAGGTTACTTTTAAGCATGGGTTGTTGCAGGTTATTAAAAGGTGCTATCTGAACTGGCTTAGTCATAGGTTGTAAAGCAGGATATTTAAGTGCTGTGCATGCAGTCATGCTTACCAATTAAGGACACGTATATGAGTTTATTCATATTGGACTGAAAATTCAAAATTCGTTTGTGGAGGTAAAAGAGCCTCGGTCTCTCTCTCTCTCTCTCGGTCTCTCGAGCTCTCTCGGTCTCTCGAGCTCTCTCGGTTTATATTTTTAACTGCCATCATTGTTTTACGCGAATTTATATTTATAAGTTATAGCACTCGTTTACATTCAAACACAATTGTGCACAATTAAGTAAAATAAAAAAACACGTCATTTTTTTTTGTACAAACACCTATACATTTAGTTTATTAAGAATTAGTTAGTACGTAGTGAGTGTAATATAACAAGTAATATAATGTGTTTATTAGAAGGTATTAAAAATATTCTGCTGTACGTGAATATCAACATATAGTACAATATGTATATTCTTTTTTTAAATTTTTTAATAAGTCAATGTCAAATAGATCGAAGATAGATTTTTGAAAAGTGAATATTTCAAATTTACGATATTCAAAGAAAATTATAACGACCAAGTTAGTTAAAAAAGATTTAAATAGAAGTAAGAAATATCTATTTCCTATAAGTAAGTACAAAGCAAAGGATTGCGAAACCAACGAGATAAATGAACGTATACAAAGAATTGTTTACTATCAATACTTCCACGATCGACTAAACTTTGAACAACACTACACACTGATTACATAATAAATGTAATACCGATGGTTAGTTGTAAAATTCAATCGTTCTTTCCTTCATTTATTGGGATGAAATTATAGTTTTCCAGATAATTAATATTCGATACAGCTCAGGATGAAAGAAGTTTCAAACTTTTAGAAAACACGTGAAAAATTAATGTTTACCTTTAGATTTCTGTTCAGACATTAAGCTAAGCCCTATGTTAAAATAAAAATTTTTTCCAAGATTTATTGATATTTATATTTTATTTGTGCGAGAATCTAAAGAACAAACTGGAAATATCGAATTATTCATTTTCACCAAGCCAAAAAGGGTTTATTATTTCTAATTATTATGATAATTCTATTCAAGTAATCTCATTTTATTCCTCAATAGACGTACAAGCTATAGCATTCAATATTAAATTTAATATTTATTTGGTCTTTTGAGAGTAATTGGATTGTAAATTGCAGCAAAATAAATTTTCCCATCAATTAATTTATTTATATCATTATTATTTTATATATTTCATAATGTTAGAATATATATTCTATAAATTAAACTAAGTAAGATAAATTACATTTTTATATGTGGTTTAAAATTATTAACAAGTTTTATAATGCAGTCATTTCATTGGATAAGTGTTCAATCATCGTTATTTATTTTTTGGTTGGAATTAGATGGGAACAAGATCACGGCTCTGGAATTTCTCGTCTAGTCACACGAGCATTTTATGTTGGAGAGGTCGTGAGTAATGTATACTTGTGTATCGAAATTCTGATGAAAATGAATGGCGCGAGTCTCGCCACTGAATAATGATTCTGCAGTAATGTTTTACAAATGTATCTAAGTTGGTGGTTAATGAGACGATTGCTGTAACGACAGGCAGAAGCGATTAATTAATTAGAGATCAACGGATGCACAAGTTTGCGGTGTCAATATTGCATTCGTGGATAATGCATTTCATCGACCTCGTTACTCGATAATTTCTCGAGTACGTAGACAATAATTTGGTAATGGATACAAGAGATTTATGACTATTGTCGTCTGAGTCGTCGGATTCGCCTATTTTTAAGCAAAATTTTTATACTAATATTGGATAAATGTTTGTTTCTGCGTAGAGGTTTAAATCAATTTTCTTAATCTCTATCTAAAATACGAACGTATCAAACAGTAATATTTATAGGTATTCAATAAAGAATTCTATAATTAAAACAATATCGTGCAATTAATATAAAATTCGTTTTCTTCAATCTTTCCTCTGCAATGAAGTGGCCTTAAAAATTTAACATATCAAAACGTATAAAGTACGAAACTCACTCGTAATATCACTTGTAATACTCATAATTAATAGGTAATTAAATAATACTTGTAATAATTGTAATGTAAGGTTCAAATAAATATATATATATTTCTTAATAAAGAACATAGTTTAAGCAGAGTAGAGAAAATTTAACAAATTGCGTAAGTGAAAGGAGTGCTGTGTATATCGAGAGTAAGCATGCAAATTATGGAAAAGAAGATTGTAGAATAATACATAAAAATGTCTTAAGAGTAATAAATCTATACTAAAATACAAAATTCTACAGGTAGGTGAGAAATATAGCTACAAAATTACGAAAATGTACCAAGAAGACAAATAAACATTACCATTGAATTTAAATAATGTTGAAAGTAAATGTCACTGGAGAATTAATGTAATTTATTTATTTGGTAAAAAATTATCAGCTTAGATTTAAAATCAAATCAAGTTTTCCTTAATGTTTATAGCAACGGAGCTTAAATAGAGATGGAAGCATATTGTTCATGTGATTCAATGTATAAAATATGAGGATTTTTTTGAGTAGACTCTTTTCTACAATATTCAATATCATATCCCTGAAGCATTCGAGTAAAATATGGTTTTACACAAAATGGCCTATTTAATATTTAAATATTTAATAGATAATAAATTAATAATCCGGCAAACCTCGAACCGCCAAATAAGGAATAAACATTATTATTGCTGCTGAACCGTTGTTTTATCATTGAATTACATATTGAACGTGCTCTCACCTCCCAATTCCGATAATAATTAATAATAATTCCGATGTGCACTGTAACAACTTTTTACTTCAACATTTCAAATAGAATGGCAATGTAGTGTGTGGCATGAGCGTTACGTTACTTATTCGAGTGCTCACCCTTTTTGTTGCTCGCTGATACCAGACAAACTTCGCCAATATTTTATAGTTACATGAAATATACCTTTTCATAAAAATTGTAGATTTTTGTAGCTTTTATGCATAGAATATATATATTATGTTGAAGTTTTTTTTTGATTTCAATAGACGAGGATTCTGGTATTTATTTATATTTGCATTTATTCGAATTGGGTCGCTTATAAAAAAAAAAATCATTATTTTACCGTTCAACTTTGATTATGCTCTCGCAAACGAGATACTGCAATTTAGCCTGAAACGTATCATTTTAGCAAGTAATAGGTAATTAGATTTTTTTAAAATGACTCTTGCCGTTGAATTTATATAAAAAAAAAAGAAAAAAAACAGGTACAAGCAATAATACGATTTTTTTTTTTTTTAACAATAGATGTGAAGAAATTAACGGAAACTGTGCTATTATGATCGTTCAATCTAATCGTTAGAATAGCTGATACACAATTTTCTAAATATATTCACAAATCGTCAACAAATATTTATATGAAAAATACGTCAATTATCAAGTAGCAGAATTAATAAAACTGAAATTTTCCGGTACTCTTTTCAATGATTTTCAATTAGCGGAAAAATGTTCCATTACCATAGCAAAATAGCCTAATCATTACTTCAATAAGTTAGATATATATAATAGAAATAGACTGATACATTAGAGAAATACAACTACTGTAGTATTTGATTAGATAAAATTGTATTACACTGATTTGAAAGCAGTTAAGTGAAAGCATATATTTACTGTGAATAATTAGTAACTTATCTATATATAAAGTTCAACTGTCTGCACCAATTCAATAAATTAACATTACTCTCGACGTTGTAGAAATGATACGACTCGTGAGTATGCGTGTTTAAGTATTTTATTATCAAATGAAAAGTGAGCCGCGTGAAACTTTCTGAAATAATGAAATTTTTTCCTTCGAAAATATTTTCAATCCTCCGGAAACCCCCATGGAACAAAAGACAATTTAATTTAACACAAAATCATTATTCTACTAGAATTAGTAAATAAAAGATGATTAATTTATCTGAGATTATATTATTAAGAAATAGAATTAATCGTCAGGTGGTGCTCTATCTCGAGGATTATGGAAGATTTAGTTTTCAGCCAAGTACGAAAGATCAACTAGTTTAGATAAGATTTCTTAGCACCAATAGATAATTCTAAGCCATAATTTACGATTAATATATCTAGAAAGCCACCAGTAATACCAAAAGACCAATTTATCCATAAAAAGTGACAATGCCAACGTTCTGTGCCCCCCACATTAATAAATTGGAGCCAAAGATCAATAATTCGAATTCAATGTATGCAGAGCTCCTTGCATTTATCAAACTGTCATTTACATTCGCCGATAAGGCGCATTAAAGTCCTGCACCATGGCATATCCAAAAATACTCGAGCAAGCTCAAGTTATTACACGTAGTACGCGCCCAGGCAAGTCGACAGAAGAGTCACATTTTTCGCCTCCCGCACTTGCCCATCAACTATCACTCCCACGCGCGACAAAGAGAAAGACGAGAATAAAGTGACTAATAATAATAGTGGCATTGGCAGCCGCAGAGTCGCAGAGGGTTTCCGGAGAGCATCTCCCCTTAATCATCCCCTGCTCAGCGGGGAAGGGGGGGAGGCGAGGTCCTTACCAAGAATCCTACGTCGATCGATTGGTCCTGCTCGGCTTGCTTGCCGTGGTGGCGTGCGAGCTCATTACGCAGGTACTCCGGCAGGAGTTGCGCGCCCGGCAAGTTGGCTGGCACCAGGAGCGCGCCCTTGGCGAAGGGCGGCCGCCCCCTCAGCTCGCGGACCGCGAGGAGGGAGGGGCCGCCGCCCTGCTGGGCGACGGCCCGATATCGTACCTCGTCGTTAATCTTCTTGCGCCAGGTGAGGACGTACGGCACGGGGTTGTGGTCCGGGAACTCGACGTGGCAGTTGAATACTACGCTCTCGCCGAGGATCGCCGTTATGTGCACCGCGTCCTGATGATTGCAGAGTCCTGCGAACAAGTGGAAAGGGCAGAGCCGTTAGACAAGACAAGGTGGTGAGGCATTTTTTTTTGTCTGGCGGTCTGTCGCCTCTGTCAGCCCCTCCTGGCTCTGGTTTAGTCACCTCGTGCACTTTTGAATGTTTCGGTTATGGCAATTCGACTTTCGAATATCGACTGTAGGCTAAAGCCTAGCTTGATTTCTAATTTGACCGCCAATGGGAATTGATTCGATTGAATGAGTACAAGTGATGGGCATACGGACCATTGGATTTTCATTTCGTAAATATCTCTTTACTAAAGTATATGTCTAATTATTGTCATGCCAATATTGCGGGCATTTATTGATGCCGAAAATTCATGCGCTTAGAACGAGCAAATTCCATCCACATAAATAATAAAGACGATTTTTCTAGACTTTGCTTTTCGAATACCACATAATGATCGGATAATGAGACAGAACCGTTGAAAAACCATTGTTCAATTGCAAATAAAGCATAATTTAAGTAGAAAGATATGCATGAGAATTATTGCTTGTGGATTAATTGTTACAAGTTGAACATTATAGTTTAAAATAATAAAATAGCGAAATCCATTTGAGCAGGTTACATTTTATAAGAAAATCTCAATAATGTGTCACAAATACAGTGCAATGCATGTATATTGTTGGTACTTCTTTAAAAGTAAGGTGTATTTGTAATGCGCATACTCTTCTTCGAGCAAAGTTATTTTTATAAACGCTAATTCAAAACAGTATGACTAGCGAAGAAATATGAGAAAACACTTGAGCGAGTGTGTGAACATTGTACGGCGACCGCAAGAAATATATGAAAACAAAACGAGTTTCAAAGAAATACCATTATAAAAAGAAATGTTGAATTTCATGAACTTTTCAGGTAAATTTATAGGCCAGCCACGTCTTTTCGTCTTTTTATTCGAACTTCAACTTCGTATTATGAATACTTCCAAATTCTAAATTTATCATTATAATTATTTTGTAAACGTTAACATTACGTTAATTACTGTCTTACATTTCGTTTACATTGATATACGACAGTCATTATATTTAATAAAATGCAAGAGATAATATACATTGAATTGATAACTAACAAGATTATCTAATGCATTTAATGTTTTAATAATTTTAATTCGTCTATATTTAAATGTCTCTAGGCGGAACTACATATACGCGACGGATTATATGAATCAGATATTCGTGTAAAAAAAAAAAACGTGAATAGTTAGATTGATAGAATAAATATGATTATAATAAGATGTATTGTCACATATGTGACGTGGCAGGAGTGTTCGATTCGCGTTGTGATTATGTTACAAGTAGTAGTATTCGAATAAGAATGTGCATTGGTAGAGAATCTGTCGGTGTAATGAAAAGTTTTCCCACCTTACAATTCTAGTGGTGTAATGTTGCTTGACTTTTATATCAAATCTATAACTTTATATATAATAATCTCTGCGTGCATCGTTATTTTTCAAGACAATAGAATATTATGAATGAAAATTTCTATTTGGAAAAATTTATTAATCAATATTGTTTTATATTTATCATATTTATTAATAAACATCAAATTTGCTGTACAACATTTATCACCCTTGATGAGAAATAATATTTCCCAAACGTGAGTATAAGTTTTTCATCAGAGATAATAATTTATTTTACGTTGTAAAAAATAGCCTTAACAAATGATAGTTTTATTTTTCATTTTTATTTCGTGTTATGTAACAATTAAGTATGATTGCAGTTCCTAGCGCGAATGAAATTTATTTGTATGATCATAATAAATGGCATTTACAGTGAGATCAAATTTATTATTAAAACACATTGAATTGGTATGATGTAAGTTAAAATATTAAATTTTAAAATAATTAGAAATTATGAGAATTGAAATTGTAAGGAATAAATAGAATGTAAAATATTCAGATATTTTCGAGTTACTCTTAGTCTTTTATGGGCCAAGAAACTTTTCTGAAAATTTATAGAAAGTCAGATATAAATTCAAGTAAATAATGTTTTATTTAAAATATCACAGTAACAGAGGATAAATTTTTATTTTGCAAATAAAAAATTTAAATTTTCAATATCTATTGAGGATTTGCGAAGAGCAACAATAGTAAATGATAAATATATATGTGCGCGCATGACGAGTTTATCGATTAATTTTCCATTAAAGTATTAAAAGGAAAATAATTATTATTATTGAAATTTATTCGATACTATTATAATATTCATTATATACAATTACATTTACAATTATAAGTAGAAATTTTGAATCTAAATTGTATAGCATATAAATCATATAAATACGTCAATTAAATACAAATTGCAAATATAAATACAATCGAATTTCTAAAGTTTTTAAAATATTTTATAAGATAGATAATGATTGTGTAGATTTTGCATCTTTAAAAAAAAAAAATATCGTTATTTTTTTCTACAAATACGAGTGGAAGGTGGAGCAGTGACATCGGGATTCAAGCAGAATGATTATACATTTAATTTGTTTATATTTATAAATTTGTGTATATGCAACGTTTCATTTTAATACTCGAACGATTTGCCGGATAATAATTATCCAAGCTATAGCTCGAAAAATGTTTACTTGGTACTTTACGTTAGAATATTCAAAGAGAAATGTTAAAATATTAAAATATAATTTGTAGAGTAAGAAGTTGATATCGAGGAGAATGTTTGTATTTCTTTTGAGCGGAGAGCTCGGTCTCTATAGATATTATTAGAGAAGAGAGAAAGAGGAGAGAAGAGAGAAAGAGGAGAGAAGAGAGAAAAGGAGGAGAGAAGAGAGAAAGAGGAGAGAATTGCGGTAAAATATCGAGGAAAAAGAATATATCGGCCAATATGCATTTAATTAGCTGCGGCATCAAAGCACTCCTTTTGCCTTAAAAAAATCGTCGCGAAGGGCAATGACGTCATTTAAAAAAAAAAGAGTTTAAGCACTCGTTAAGCAGTGGGGCAAAATTGTCGGGGTCATAAGTCCGGGACTTTTCCCCATAAAAATCGGAGCTGTTTTTTGGAAACAAAGGGCAATTGCACCGAGAATGCGAGGCCTCCCGGAAAGATCGGCACCCACAAATTGATAGCAGGCCCACACACACGTAACTAGGTAAGCTCGTGAGAGAGAGAGATTGAGTATCGGAAATATCGAAGGTACTCAATGAAGGTTCACCGGAGGCAATGGCCCTTCACGAGTGTTGGATGTGTTGGTGAAGAGTGGCGTAGCGTAGCGCGTGGGGGGGGGGGCAGAGGTAGCAGCGGGAACTGAATTCTACTTTGATAAATCATTGAGCAGCCTGAAATGTTTGACCAATTTTTATTATCAATATTAGCCGTGGATCGATATTTGTTCAAAAGGCAACTTTTAATCTAACAGTCGGAACATTTTCAATTTATTAGTCCGGGGGCCGCGGGAGCTCGGGCAATAACGCCTAGATAAATATCTAATATACGAGTTATGAATAACCGCGGGATAATATTCTGCTTAAATGAAGAATGTATAGTGAAATATAAATAAGAACTTTGATGCGGAAGTTTGGTGCGCCTTGAAATATAATATAAAAAAAAATGTAAAGGTCTTACCAATCGGAGCTCCTCCATTGTAAATAGTGGCCCTCTTTATGAGCTCTAATGATCAAATACGAGCATAGGTACACACCTCTAATAATAGAAAAAATCCCAATTTTTGCAGCACGAAACCAAAGTAAACAATAATTAAAGTTGCCGAGGACGCGGAAGCTCCAGACAGACTTGCATGAAAAATTCAGTCCCTCCGCCCTCGCAGGCCGAGGCGTATTCGCCGCTGCCATTGTTAGCCCCACCAATGTGCCTCGCAATATTGTATCATTAGTTTATGGTCCCAGTCCCTGCTTTGCGTATATATGGGGGGGCGGTGGGGTGGTGGAGTGGGGGTGGGGCGGTGGGGGGATGGAGTGCCATCCGGTGGCTTCGGACTCGGAGGAAATCTCGACTGCGAGAGCCTCGCCGAGCGTGAAGAGAGCGTTTACGTCGCTTCGAAATTAAATGCGAAATGGAAATGGTCGGCGTTGTACAGTTGGGGAATAAAGTTTTTCAGTTAAATGTATAGAGAACTCGCGGAAATGCGCATATGACGAGCAGGCTTAGGTCTAATGCAATTATTGCTCTTCTGCGGCCTTCGTATGCTGAAATATCGCCATCTATCGCAATGTTGTGTGTGTCATTTGATGATGAGCTTTGCTAAGTTTCGGCAAAGTTGTTTTTTCGGTAGTTTAATGGGAAGCAGATGCAGGGTAAGGAGATTGGACAGTTGCAGCGAGAAAATAAGATCAAATTACCGTCATTACGTTCGCTTAGAATACGTTTAATCAATATCAGTATGAGTATACGTGGCTTTGGTAAAATAAAGCGAGCATTAATCAATATTAGATTGCACATATGGATTTATGTACGTGTGTGTGTGCGTGCGTGTGGCTGTATTATGCATAGGATATAATATGAGCATGCGATTTGAATAATCTTTATCATAGAATTTTCAGAAATTGCAAGTAGTAAAGTAGAAATATTTCGGGAACGGAAATATCGAAGTAGAAATGAATATTTAATTGGTGCTCTGATAATGGTATTAAAAGAAAATAATAGAAAGTAAAGAGAAAGAGGGGAGAAAAATAAGTTGACGGTAAAAATTAATGCCTCTTGATATTTGAAAACAAATGTACTCCATATTTACGCTTTTATGTACTTTAATTAAAAATATTTGTCATATAAGGTTAACACAAACTCTTTGATGCTTATTACTTTACTGTTCGTTATATATTTAATAGCTAATAATTATATATAATAGCACGTAATTACATGTAATATATTATCTAGCATTTAATTGTCAAAAATGTTTATATAACTCGGTTATTCGTATGTTTCAAAGTAATTTCAAACGCAATCCTTACAACCGAATACAACAAAGATTTATAATAATTATAATTATACAATATTGCGCGCTCTATTCAATTGTACAGAGACTTTGTAACCGTAGGTAAATTTATCGATTATATTCAGCGTAAAAGTTATTTATTAACGAGAATGATCTGAATTTTCATAAGAAACTACAAAGACCCAAATGCAGATACAAACAACCGGACGTTAAATATATTACTTAATGTCCGATAATTCGTCATCGCAATCTGTCAACGTATTAATCACCTGTGGGTGTAGGATTTTTTATTTTCACTTATCGAGCTACTGAATAACATTATTCACTGCAATATCCATCGCTTATAAATACAGATCCGACACAGCCCTGTCTTCCACATAAATTCCTCCTAGTTTCTTAATCTGCCCCCCACCCCCATCCCCCCACCTGCCTTGCTTTCCCGATACAATGAAAAATGTTGCAAGCTGGCCTGCTGGCAAATTCGGTACTTCTTGCGCGATACGTGCAGTAATAGGTAAATGATGGGGCTTGGGGGGGGGGGAAAGGGAAAAGGTAGTTGGGCTCTGATGTATTTACGATCGAGAGGTCGGAAGTACAAGTGGCGTCAGGCCGATGGAATAGTGCACTTAAGTTTGGCAGGGTTCCTGGATCGCTTGTATATGGGGAGCATGACGATGCCAATATGGCAGCGATTAGGAGAAGCAGAGGACGAGCTCGAGGTCGGCTACGTAGACGAGGAAGAGGAGATCTTAAGAAATTACGGGAGTCGTATGCTGCGTATAGCTTATCTCATGCTATATTGCTACATTGCTACATTGCTAATTATTTAGGGGTTGTGAGTGTATATGAATCTCGAGGAAATTTGATTAAATTGCGGGTCGATTTAGCTCTTCGTGTGCTGCACTAATTTCATATCTATTTTTGCCACGTGGTATTACGTTACTCGGGGCCTGGTAATTTGCATCAAATTACCGGTAATTTATGTAATTCGACTTTATTTTTTTTGGACGTCAACCTTTCATCGAATTATATCGATAGAATTATGGCAAATAGAGTATTGTCATAATTTACTTGACTGCTCAACATTCGACGAAAATTGAATACTTGTTTCCAAGCCTCGGTTTCTATGCGAATATCACCAACTTATTGATTAATTGTACTGCTCAAATTGCACTTCTTCTTTGATAGGAAATGAAACGTCTTCCAATGCCAAGAACGATAAATTTTCATACAGCCTACGGCTCGTCACATTCAAGCCTAGAATATTTATCATGGACCTTTAAGTTTATTACATTCATAGACCTTTAAGTTTACAAGTCTTTTCTCTCCTTAAAAGTATTAACTCGGCGACTTAATTCTCCTTAGTTTCTACTTATTACTTATTGCCACACGATGTAATTGCACGTACCCGACATTAATGTTCTAGTCCAATTAATCGCGATTACTTTATCATAATGAAATTATAGGCGTACCACACACGATAAATTACTAAGTCATTTAATTCTTTGTCCGTTGACGATCTCACTCGGAAAGTGAATGTAGAGTTTCTTTTTTTTTTTTGATTCCGAGGAAATGCAAGCGTCGGCATTACAATCGTGTTGATAACATGGCCACAAGAATGACAGTCGGCCCCCGTTAATGGAATATCCGAGAATATGTTTAAAGCTGCCCTTTCGAATTCTAATTAAAGCAGTCATATGCGGCTCTCGTAATATCGTTAAAAAAACGACGATCAATCGTTCGAGGAAGTAACTCGCGCAGAGTTCATAGACTGAGGTCGAAGCCGCGCATCGTAGGCGTCGACGCGAGACTTATGAGTTTCCAACCAAGTCAGCGGCGAGTCACGCATTGGCAGCAAGTTAATCGTTTATTTATAAATGGCCGCCGGGAGTCCTGGCGCGTACATCGAGGGCAGCATTTTCTCATTTAGGCCGTGAGCTTATGGTGGTGAAGGCTCGAGGGCGGCCTCCTTAAGCGACCTCCATTATTGACGCGCACGCAATATGCTTAGACCTTGAATTTTATAAGGAGGCCAGGCTGCCCGATATTTCATCCGTAATCACTTTGGTGTTTCGCGCCTCTGTGCACCGCTACCGGTTGAAGGCTCAAGTGCTCTCAAGGACGTACCATGCGAAGTAGTATTGAGCGTTGGCATGACTAGTAGTGGTGAGCTTTAGCATAAGTATAACTGCCATTATCGTGGCTATTTGTCATTAGGCTCGGATTCATTATGTCGTCCAGCGAATTATGATAGGAGGGAGGTTGAAATTTCAAAGATGCTTACCCCCTGCCCCCTCTCTCTTTTTTTTATCGTGGATCGATATTTATACTTTATCGAGTGCAAAATGAAGCGAAAGTATTGGGGGATGATTTAGTTAAAAGAGCGCGGAAACTTATTTGGAATTGAAATAAAGGCCAAGTATATAATATATAATACACTTATCCATTCGAATCCCTTTAAAACTCAAAGCCCAATAGTCTTCCAACGAACAACCTCCCTAAGACGAATATGCACAATCACAACTCGGCAATCCACATGCAACGCCCCATTCCCTTAGTATTCTTCCAATATGCTGTCTATCGTAGCACTGACTTGTTATCAAATCGCCAAATCGACTGACAGCGGCCACTCGAGAATACCTAGTGGAACGAACGAGTGCCATTTGCTCCAATGATTGAAACTTGGGCTGAAGATAATCGCGCGCGTCGGCCCGCTCGAGCGCATCGACCAATGAGCAATCGAGCACGACGTTGTCGGAGGGGAAAACCGATCCGAGTGATTCAAATATTTTAAGCACACGGATTCGTCACCAAGCCTGACAACTGTAGGCCCGGGTTGTGTATGTGCCGGGCTTTGAGTCCTGCCGCCGCTCCTTTGAGTCTGACATCGTATTCCGCCGCGATTCACAGATATTCGCCGTGCACCTGACACTTTCGCTAGCAAATCCTCGACCCGGGCGCGCACTGCATAAATCCCGCTCGTGTGTTTGTAACTGATCCGTGCCAGCGCTGCCTCGCCTCCCATTCGGCATTAATAATCCGTCGACAAACCTACGGGGACATTAGCCCAAGTAGCAGCCCATTCATTTGCCGCGAAATGCTTAGTGGCTCGTCCCCGTCGACTCGTACGCGCACACACACACACGCGGGCGCGCGTCCGTAAGGGCCGACTAATCCATCGGGGCCCAGTCGGCGAGCGGAACAGTTAAGAAGTGCGCAAAAGGTCGTTACGGACAGGGCCCCCGCTAGATGTGTGCGTTGACGATGCGAGTCGGGTGCGTGGAGGATGCTTAGGGCGGCCATGGTCACGTGGCCGACCAAACGCATTAAAGCGCAATTACAAGTGAATGTATGGGCGTATCAATGCTTATGATAAGCGAGGGAACAATCCTGAGCCGATCGTGAAATCCCGCGGATGAGGCGGCTCCCAATCCTACGTGTGCTTCCTCTAAATACACTTGTACGAGGGTCATATAAATAGGATGGCCAGTAATCTTTCGGATAATCCGTTCGTAATGATTGTTTAAGTTTCGATGGGAGTGAATTTTCGTGCACGGCACTTCAAAGACAAGGATGAGGAAATTATTAATTTTATCGCCGAGCGTCCCCCGGCTTTTATACATTTCCACTTGGCCTCTTCTCATCTCTCTTCTTTGACCTTTCAACGATATTTGTTTCTCGCAGCATCTCTAAGAACTTTTACAACATTTATCACTTTGTCCTAAAAATTGAGTCACGCAATTAACTTTCCCACTAACACTGCTTAGAATTCAATGTCCATTAATAAAGAGATGAGTATTTAAATTTTCTCTTTTTCTTCTTTTTCTTCTTTCAAATGATCCAGAGCAGCGAAATTTCGTTGGTTTTTTTAGTTGTTTCCTCTTGCCTTTTTATACATTTTTATTTTATTTTTTATTTATTTATTTTTTTGCTTTTTGGCGAGGAATGTGGATATTCGGGGCCGATATTATGGAACACGTATTTCAGCAATTCTCCCTTTTGTTATCAACAGCTGCGATTTTGCTCAAAAATTAGACAATGAAACTTTTGTTTTCAATGAATACTGGCATTTCAAAGTTCAAGAAAATTCTCTTGGCTATGATTTATAGAAACTTTAATTCAGTATCATTATTTGCCAGAAGATATATTTTACAGAGAAATATTAATCATATAATAGTTCCTTACAAATGCTTGGGAAGTAATTATAAATTATTGCCTATTATTGCGGCAAATGTAATAACGGTGTTATTTATGTGAAAGAAAATCTAAAGCAAATTGAAAAGAGGGAGAAGAAATTTATACCATTTTAATCTGCAATAGAGTTTCAAATTTTATAATTTTATATTAACAGACATGTTTGCAAAATATGGATTTAGCAATTCAAATTATCGACGTTCGGAAGCTTACTTCAAATGCAAAGTGAATTATTTAAATATCCCTTCCATCGGGCTTATTACTCTTTAATCTCATTAAACGTTATTTTAGATTTTCTCAAATGGAATTATTTTTAATTTTAGAATGCTTAAAGCCCTAATTGCCGTATTCAATGAATAAATTGCAACAACAACAACAAAAACGAAAAAACAAAAAAAAGTTAAGTAGTAAATACGAGTACTCTTTCACATAATGAGGCAGAAATATTTTTGGATTAAGGCCTTCGTAGTTGAACGACGTAGAGTGCGCAGATCCCATCGAGTAAATGAAATTAACGATCAAAGTGTAATAAGTAGTAGTAGTAGTAGTAGTATCCCATAAATTCCTTGCTACTTCGCCGTTGCCGAGGGTCGGAAGTGTAACTCGGGCCTTAAATAAATAACCAGCACTCGCCACATAAAGTAGCGCCTGCTTACGCACTTCCATCGATTACACGGTCCGAGCAAAAGAGCTAGACAAGCTTCGCGAGCATCTGTTACGAGGCACATAAATAACGATGAGACCCCCCTCCCGTGGCATTTATCATTAGCCCTGCCGGATATTAATCCCTATAAACAAGGAAGCACGAAGCCGCGTGCTCGCACCCCCGAAAATCCGAATTAAAAATTGCCCAACCGGCCGCGGCACATTACATTCCGTCCATTAAGCCGCGGCTAAGCGAATGACACTGGGGTGCGAATTAGCCGCGACTTGGACTCGTAAGAGGGCCACCACTACCCCAATACATCCGAGCACTTTGATTGGAGCAGGACGAGCCGTGCTCCTGCCCCCCATCTATGCCCATCTAATGTCAGGAAATTAGTCCCCGCGCAGCCCCGACGTACTGCCTCGGCGGCCCAATTAGTCGCTCAAAGAAGCCAAGGCCCTGCGCGAGCAAACGCCCGGCATCGACGATATTCCAGGCGCCTAATTGGCCGGCTTATTAGCATCCTAAACCCCCCCACCTCCTACGTGTAATCAATAGTGCGCGTTGATTCTTCGGACGCTCGATTCGCTGCACCATCGCTTATGGTGAGCTCGAGCTTACCTGGCGCTCTGCGGAGTTATTAAGGAACTTTGTTTGCCGGCTTATGACTTCCGACAAGTGCATGTGTAGTCCACGGCTTTTCGGCTCCACCTTCTTCTTTACAAGCCGCTCACGAGCGAATTTCAGCGCTGCTTATGTATGCTAATGCCCGCGCTAATTTACATTTAATTATTTGCCTATCTGGCAGTTTTAATTTTCCACTGTATATTCTTAACGTCTAGGATGTATTATTAGGCCATTGTGCCGGAAATATATACGCTAACTTGGTACTCCGAGCACTTGCCGAGTGTTGTGTTGGTGGAATTTCTGGCACATTGGTCTGCGCCAATCAAATCATGCCATAATATGTAATATCCCTAATGCGAAAGATTTATCGAATTACACTGCCGCCACTAAAAGAAGTTTGTTATTTAGTGAAACTAATTCAAATTTTGGCCCAACTGAGCTGAGACTAGGCAACTAAACACACTTTGTCGAATGTGCATCGATAAGTGAGCAGTGCCTCGGCAATTTGTAATTCAAATTCAAAATTGCCAGACATTAATTATCGAGCTTATTAGCGCTAACCACCCAAATGACGTGCATTCGATTTTTTGTCCACTAATTTGTAGTTTGCAGGCGCTTAGTGCGCGCAGCGCTGGTAATCTCGATGCTGCAATACGCGACGAAATATTCTTTTGAATTATTTGAACGTTCGCATAAAGCTTATTGAACGCATTCGATAGGCACGTCAAAGGCTCATATTTTGGATAACGTAGGGTATAAGAATCGTATTGAAAATTTTACAAAGAGCGTACTTTCCATACTTTCAGTATCTCGACTTGAGGATTGATTTATTGCGCGAAAAAAGTCATATATACACACGGCACGTGCACACATTTGTTGTGCTAACGTACTCGAGGAGACACGATTCGATCGTACGTGCAATATTTACGCCTAAACGCGCGCGGAGTGGGAGGAGATAGAGATAAAAGCACATCTACATCTTCAGCTACGTACACAGGTAATAAGCGTGTACGTAGACTAATGTAGAGACATTGCACGCGGATGCACGTATGCGTGCACTTGACGCTCGAAATGAAAGAGAGGGCGAAGGAATCCGGCTTCCCCGAAAATGCATAACCATCGACTGCTCGGAAATTGATTTACCAGGATGAGGACGGCAAAGCGCCGAGTTTCGCGACGTAGGCGTCGTTCGAGCGACTCCCAGGACGGCGCTGCAATGCTTAGAGGATTAATTCATTCGGGGCTACAAAGTATCCAGTCACCCCGTGTCGGCTCTACTCCCAATCTCCCGTCCCATCCCTTCACTTCCCCTTCGTCCCCGCGGCGCCCCATCAATCCCGATCTCTTGCCGCTGGAGCTCTCAATCGCCTCGCATTATCAAACTCGCTGGCGCTGTGCAAAGGCGTTGAATTGCAATGCGCGGTCGCAAATCTACCGGGTGCCATCCCTTTGTCCCTCATCGCCCTCACCCCGCGCACCTCTTTATATATGAAAACTATTCTGTCTATCGATTCTTGGCATAAGCGTAGACAGCGCCCGAATGCCTTTCGGCTTTCCCAACTTAAAGAGTAATTGATTTTCAGTCGGTGAGCGCGGGTGGGTGGTCGGCGTAGGGGGGGAGGGGATGTTGATCGCGCCGGGTAGATTACCGGACCGCGCTTTTCACTGCTACGCGTCACCAGGAAGCGTTGCACGAATATTTAAAGCTTTTGGAATTTCGAACTTTCGCCTTTCGAATGTGTATTTTATAAATGCTTATTTATGGTCGTGTGAAATTTTAAGGAACTCGACACTTTTTATTATATAATGAAGTATGCTGAAAAGCTAAGCGAAATTCGTTGCGCTTCTTTCGCTCCGTTAGCTCTACCGTTAATTTATTACTACCTTAACTGTCATATTTCATATTTAATAGTTATTACCGAAAATAGTACTACGTGTGCGTGTGTATATATACATCGTCATTTTAGTATTACGCGCGCGCATGCGCATACGTGCATGTTTGTGTGTAACATAAAATTGGCTTTAAAATATACATATATTAAAAACATTGCACGATTACGGTTATAAATATTTTATAATGTTAATCCTGGTAATTAATGTTTTTATCGTCCCATTTAGAAAGGCTTTAATTCAACTTTTGTTCGCCCAACGTATTAAAGTATCAAATGCTCTACAATTAATGATATAATATTATTGATAAACCTGTCTACACCTTGCGATAACCCAATGAAATATTGAAAATACTTGCCCCTTTAAATTCCAAATGTAATTAAAGAATAATATTTGAAGCGTGTGCCTTAATGTTATGCTCCGCTCTAAAGAAAATTGGCAAAAATTAGAACAACTTAATAGCAACGGAGGGATGATAATGTCGCATATACAATACCTTACGTAACTATTAATGAACAAGTATAAACAAGTTGCAATTTTTAATTATTTTTCTTGTATTAATTATTGTGAATACAGCGGATATCTCCTTTGGTGTTGGCCTTTTTTTTCAACTGTAAATAAACGTCTCTCTAGAAGGGAGCCGACACACAGACCGAGTTAATTAAAGATAAAAACGGATCAACGCGAGGATACACCTGTCCCACATTTATTCAAGAGGATGATATATTTTTTTCGCGTTTATATGTGCGCACTTGTCGAATGAAAAAGTCCCCCCGACTCTCCCTTTCTTTCCCTCTTTTCATCTCGTGCCGCTCTTCCCTCTTAAATACAAAATTTGCAAAGAAAGAGGAGGGCGACGCTTATACGCATCCGTACGAAACAATAACTCGTGCTGTTCGGGGGCGAAACTTTCTAGTTGACAAGTAGCAAAAGAAAAAAAGAAAAGCACTCGTCGATATAAAAAGGAAGAGAGTGGAAGAAGAATGGGAGAGAAGGGGAGGGAGCGGGAGGGAGGCGAAATGATAAAAGGAGCTGAAGAGAGGAAATGGTGGTATAGGTGAGAGTCGGCTTGGAAATTAGTTTTCAGGAAAGAAGATGCTTGTCGAACGTCGGCGCACTTTTGTCAACGAGTTTCCCGACTCGCGCCATCATAGATCACAATCATTCGACGACTGTCTCGATCATTTTACCCGCGGCATGGAAAAAAGTGCTCTGCGAAGTAATGCTTTTACGACATAACTTTGAAGTCGTTATTTATGCCCGCTGATGTGTATTAAGTCCAATTTCATCGAAAATTCATATTCTTTTGCCCTGTGTGCTTTCGGATGCAAATGCAAAAATTTCTTTCCGCTTTCTCCGAGTTAATAACGTTAACTCTAAATTGCTTTGTAACTAGATAACTGCTGGAATTTGATTTCCTAGAGTTTCGAAATATCTGTGGTTAGCTTAATTGATTCGTTTATTGTGCTCATCTGATAATACTTTCGAGCCAAAAGAGAATTGAACGTAAACCATTTGAGAGGGGAAAACAAAGTTTTTGAAGCATTTTACCATTGCCTTTGATTTTTTGAGTCATTAATTCTTTCCTTTGCCCTACTTCTGATGCAATCATTTAATTATTTCTAATCGCAAAATGTTTGTTGTGGCTTCATTTAAATTGCAATTAAACTCACTGCTACTTATGCGATGGCTAACAATCAATTACACAAAGGCTTACTCTATTAATATTAATAGCAAAGTAGGTAAGAAGTGGCTATTAAAAGTTCAATTTGCATATTTTAATTTTGAATTAATTTTGTAATTTGTTACCCACTTGCCAACATTTTTAATAAAAGAAATTCCACTTAAAATTTACATGCATCGTTTTTAGACAAAACTTTATACTTTCTATAATGAATTCGTAAAGTTTGAAACCACTTTATTTATTATGCTTGCTTTTTAAAAATATAAATAGCAATTATATCATTCACTTTGAACATTATATGTTAATACGTTAATTTAGGGGGGGGGAGGCGTAATGTAGATCAATATTGGTAATATTTAGCGATGTGCGTAGAGTAATGTAGTGTTCAAATTGAAATTTCTAGATTCAATAAAGTGCATCAAATTTACATTATAGCATTATTACACACAGTATTCTACAGTTTTGTTTTTTATATTCATCCTATTACACGTAATGTCTATCTATAGTTCTATATATATGTATGTGTGTGTGTGTTTGTTTGTGTGTGTGTGTGTATCGGAATATTAACGTTAATAATGGTAAGAGGAGGCAACGGTGGCAAAGTGAGCTAGTTAATTTGCAGAATATCTAATTCTCGTATAATATTAATTAAACAACTAAATACCGCTCACCGTATTCAAATGGGCCCCCCAGCCACTGTCTACTAATTAATATTCAAATATTATATGATTTTTAAGAGAGCCGGCGAATTTTCATAAATTACCATCTCCTGGGCAGGGAAAAACAATTTTTCAATACGCGCAAATGCCAAGGGGAAAAAATGCAGAGGCGAAGTGTTGGGCCGAAGCGTATAACTTGAAACCGCAGAAAACCGTGGGAACCACGAAAATTCGAAGCCTCATCAGCATAATGCTTCGTGAGATTGAGAGTCAGCGGATTGCGTGGCGAAATTGTTGTCCGCCGGGGCGTAGTAGGGAGGGGGAGGGGGGTGGGGGGAGGGCGACCGGAAAATTTGCATGAGCTTCGAGGAGTGTGTACCTGCAGAAGGCGCAGAGCTTGAAAAGGCGGCGTCGGTCGCAAGAAGCAACTAATCCGCGAAAGAATGACTGGCGATGAAAATAATTGGGAAATAAATAAATTACAGACATCAGCTGGGGAGGAAAGTTTCGCAAGCACAAAGAGTGCAACGTACGTACAATGCCGGAGTTTTAACCTCGTTATTCCATGCGTTATTTCTTCCTCTCGTTATTTCAAACGCGCGCGCGCGCGCGCACACACACACACACGCGCGCGCGCACGGAGAATCCGACTTAGAAAGAACTTTCTATATTAAACAACTTTTGCCGCTAATTTTGCGCCTCACCCTTTCGGATGGGGTGTGCATTTCTTTGGCCTTTCCTCATCTGTTACCTCTTCCCTTCGCGCCCCCGACCGCCCCCCTACTACGTTCCACTTTTTTTTCTTCTTTTCTCTGTCTGCTTGGCTCTATTTTACTCTTGCCGATATAACTTTCAGCTGTACCTGTCTTTCGCTCTCTCTTTACCTTTTGCGCGAAAATCTGTTGGCGAGGTCGCTCTTAAAGAATCCTCGTCTCGCTGTTAATTTTTTCTACCTTCGTTTTAATTAAGGAAATTATCGGGCATGTTTATCTGAACTTGATAAACTAGTGGGATTTAATTATGGCTCATTGTATAATTAGTTTCATAAATTTGCTCGGCGATGTTAATATAGCGCTGATAACGCTGATTTTAATACCATAAAATTCTAGATAGCTATGATTTATTATTTTCACCTTTACGAATCTAAGAAATTTCTTCGGTGGCGGAGAAGAAAACTTTTTATTATTGACGCTAATCCAATGTCGTGTGAAATTATTTTCATTTTATATTGTACTTTCTCATAAGTGACATTTACAAGTTACGTCCAGTATCACTTTATTTTTCATGTTCGCGCATTTTCTCATCAACCCCATTAATAACACGAGATATATCAATGGACATTGATTTTAAATATATAACCGTTAAAAATTAATTGTCCATTTTTTTTTCTTTTTTATTTAACGTAGGTTCGATAACGATCTTGAGAATGAATGTGCGTTTTCAGATGTCAATACTTTACAGTTAATTAATTTAATGGTTCATTTTATTGAATATCCTGTAATTGTTGCTCGAAACAATTTTGAATTTATATGTAGAAGAATTCAACGGATTAGTTCCACCAAATTCCAGATGCCAATAGTAGATACCAATTTCCAAGTTATCCAAATATTTATAGCGAAGAATAAAACTAAAAATTCAAGCTCTAACTATCGGGTAAATTTTATACGCAAAAATAGTACAGGGAATCGGTAAATTTCACTTCTGAATAAAAATTACGCAATAATTATCATAATTGAAGCAATTCATGTAATTGCACGTGGATGTCGCTCTTCATTTTTTGCCAATAAATTTAGTTATCACGTGCGTTGACCAATAATAATAAATGAAACCAGGAGTTATCGATTTGCCGATGGATTTTGTGGTAATGTGATTGCTAGCCAATATTCCCCTCGAGAAGACAGGGAGGGAAGAAAATTATGAACGAAGAGTATGAAGTCAGTGTACGAGAGAATGAAAATTGCAAGAAAAATGGGGTACTGGGCGATACAAAAGCACAGCTGTATTTTTACGGTATTTTCTAGCTATTTGGACTTATATTGAAGGATAACACATTGGATGTGTTTGAATGTGTTACGTTATTCTTAGGGAAAAATATTTTCAGTACATTAAGGTCATATGCCAGTCAGATGACGTAATTTCTTATTGAGAAATAGTTAATGAGAGATGGGAGCTTAGCATGGACTTCGAGTAAGAAAACAGAAATATGGGTGGCATTGGCTTATTATATCGTCCAATATTTTTAAGAAACTTTAATTTCCATACATTTTTTAAAACCATACACTTATTCGACTGTTATTTCGCGAGTTTAAAAGCAATAGGTGAAATTTTATGCAGAATGTAGCAGCTTTAAAGCTCATAATTTATGCTACGAGGCTAAGTGGTTTAAATTACTTATAACTATAGTTAAGTTTCTCTGTGCACTTGAGCCTGAGCAGTACATACGGACATTTTAACATTTTGACTGCCTTGAAATTTACGTAGCAATAAATAAGGCCTTTAAACAGACGAGGCATTAAGTGTGTCTGTGCAAGCAATGATGCCAAATATGAAATAATTCGTTGCATCGATTTTATCAATTGAACTCGACGTTAAGGAAATCTTGTGAATTTTTCGCCACCCAACCCAATGTCAATACCTCGGCTTCAATGTATGTGTGTGTGCTTCAAAGCACATTAGCGTTCGATCGACGGCTATTTGTTTCTGGCCATTTGCAGATCGTAGCCACAAATATCCGACAATTTGCAATTGCCCTTTAATTACACATGTGCCCTCGCTTCAGAATTCGCCCAGCCAAGGCCGCTTAAGGAGCGTAAAGCGCAGAAATAGAAACAGCGCCGCTAAGATCGCGGGCTTAACATAATCTGACAAGGAACTAATAATCGAGCTCTAAGGAAACGAGCGGAGAGACGAGGAAATAAGGCGATGAGGCGAATTGGGCCGCGAGCTTTAATCGCACGACTCTGCAGCTTTGCAGCCCCGTTCGAGCAACGGTCTGTGCTTTAGCGCGCGCATGCGCATAAGGCCTCGGTCACGAAGACAGCCGCACTTTAATGAAATTAAGGCTGCTGATGGGGCTAACAAATGTAGCCCTGAGATACTTTTTACACTCTTCGTCCTGGCCATCGGCGTGCGCGCGCGCGCGCGCGCGATTCCGCTCTGCGGTCTGATTTCCAAGCCCCCACCCATCACCCGAGGGAGATGCCGCGTGCGTTTCCCATTTCCGCGGCTTTTCCTCTGCCGGGCTGCTATCTCTCTCACCCTCTCTCTCTCTCTCTCTCTCTCTCTCTCTCTCTCTCTCTCTCTCTCTCTCTCTCTCTCTCTCTCTCTCTCCCTCTCTCTCCCCCCTCTGTGTGTGAATATGCTGCGAGTGTAAAGAACACGTAAATGAGCGGAACTTTACTTTATGAGGCAGAATCTCCCATTATTCTTGTCCGGTTAATTGGGATGGTGAGAAATGTGTCGAGCTCGGCTATTATCCAACATGCATATGATTATTTCAGAAATTAATTCAACGTATTTCCCTCATTTATTTCCAATTGGCATTTTTTGTTTACAAGCCGCTCGCTGAAGCCTGCTCGTACGCCCTAATTTTTAACGCGAATAATTAGTGATTTCGAAATGGAGTAATTATACAGATGGCTTGCGTGTTTCGATTTTCAGTCTATTTATTTCCCGGAGGCCTATTTGTATGCCCTCTGCTTCAATAAAAACGAGAGGAATAAATATTTACCTTTAATCAGTTGATTAAACCATCAGGTATTGTTATTTAAGCTACTTGCTGAGTTCAAGCGGCAGTCAAGTAGAGCTCTAAGCCAAATAATTGAACGCTTAATGAAATGGCAATAAATTTTTGTCTTTGGCCTACGAAATCAATAAAGCCCGTGGAAACTTTGTATTATTTTTTGTAATTCTATATGTAGTGTGCGACAAATGAATGTGGCAAAATGAAAATGCATTTGTATATTTAAATGGAAATGGAGTCGGAAGAAGGTCGGTGGCGTGCAAGTCTTTAGGATGGTAGTTAATTATACGAGTAACGACATTTCTATGAGATAAAGTAAATAGTTTTTAGAGGGCTATCGCAATCACATAGAGAGACTAAAAGCTAAACGAATATACGGCCAAACTCCGCCTAATAATTCCAATTTTAGTGTGAACGAAATCCTTTCTGGAGCATCTGGACGAGGACCGATACAAGCAGCTCCAAACTTTGTACTTACGAGTGCAAATGTTTTTTGCAACTATCGCCTCGTGACTACTACCTCGTCGCATCTAAAAACTTTTGTCATCGGGTCGGGAGTAAAAAAAAGTGGGGCGAGTATGTATCTTGTTGGTACTTATTTTCGCCCGACGCGCATCGCGCAAGTGAAAATCGATAGGCGCGCAGCCCGGAAATGCTCGCTTCATCGAAACGCTTTAATCTCCTTTTTACTCCTCGCGTGAATTTTGCAATTTGTGTACGCGATATAGGAATGTGATAGATGTGTCGCTAATGAGATTCAAATTACCGGCTTCCCCCAATAATTTATTATAACGAAGAGGATATTTAAGCGATACTTTTTGCCCTCGTGCGGATTGGTTTTTGTGTTGCATATGCTTTTGTTGCAATTTCGTTGCAAAAATTACCCCCGCACGGATCGTCAAAATTTAATCGCATTACAATGCGAATTGACTTTATCGATTGCCAGAAATATATTGAATACTCGTTTGATTTTTATCTCCATTCTTTGCCTCGACAATTTAAATACCATATTATTGCTTAATATTCAAGTATTTTATTCGAAAAATAATACTTTCAGAGAGATGACTGTTTTATGAAAAGTCACAATGATGCAATAAATATATACTGGAATCCCTTGTGTACATCTGTTGTTTCGTGCAATTTAAAAAAATACATTTTCACGAAGGAAAAAAAATATTTATAGGATTGACACTTCAACAAGTCGAATATCTTAATCATTAGAGAAGACCTAATCTAGGTACTTGAATATTTTATGTTGAATATGTAAGTTTTTAAACGCTCTTTTATTAGACTAATGTCATTTAATCCAATAACCTGTTCACATTCCTTTCACTCTTTCTACTTTTTTCATCGATTCACTAATATGAAATGAACACATCATTTCAATCCTCATCAATAAAAATATCAATTTAATAATAGTTATTTTATCTAAAAACCATCGTTAATTCAGTTTTATGAGAATTATTTTTCAAGACATCGATAATACATAATTCGAATTGTTGTTGGAATGGAAGGGTTTGTATCTATATTTAGTAAATAGTCCAAAGTGTGATAGCACACTGACCAACAATGTAGTTATATCGTCTGTACTTAATGCCGTTTCAATATCAATATTTTATTTTTAAATTTGGTAGGATGCTCACGTCCTAAAAGTAGAGCATATATCGCACATGCCGAAATCATGTCTCAGTACTGTGTAACTTTGCCTTTAGTTCAAAGGATACATATGATTTTGGTATGGAGTATTTCGCGACGTAGCCAAGTCGCGCGCGCGCGCACACACACACACACACACACCAACGCGACTTTTACATAAACGAATCTTACGAAGCCCTTTAAATGAAGACAAGTGTAGTGATGTGCATTATTGACGTAGGCACTTGTAAAACATAAAGTTGGACCAATTTTAGTACGCGCATTGAATTCTTAACGCGCAAATACTTGTCACGCTTATAAGGCAGAGAGTTCGCATAGGAATGATCTACCTTTATAGTTATATCTCATGGGAAGATTTTAAATTTTGATAAACTGCATTATTATAATAATGATAATGCTTTCTACATTTAACAATATAAATGATTATACTACGCAGGTATAGTTTGCTCTAAGTATAGTAAAATACGTGAATTTCGTTAAAAAATTCCATAAATACTGCTTATTATCAATATCAAAAGTTTTCTTCGGCGCTCATAAATTCGTAAATAAACTTTGCGTGCTTTAGAATGATAAAAAGAGCACATATTTAATGTCTAAAACTTTCATACAGTGATGAAATTTTATATTTATCATACTTCGCAAGTAAACGAGCTTGGGCTACATGGAAAATATCAAAGCAAATAATGCCCGTAAATCTAATTACAGAGCGACTTAGTATAAGTAGTGTTCACGGCACTTTAAATTTCGCCTTCCAATATAGAGGCCAAGGCACATGGTCAACAAATTTATCAAGATCAATAAATAGCGACTCGTTAAATGCTTTAGTGAGAATAATTGATTCAATTTAGGAATTTCACCTATCTGTGACACGTCGACTATCACGAGAAGTTAAACATATTAATGTGGGATTAAAGATTATATCGTTTTATCGAGAGTTGATTACGTAATAAATGCGCTCAATTGTGTATTAGGCCCTCGCAAAATATAAAATGTGGTACAATTCTCGATTTTAATCTGTCACTATGTGATTCCTTCTACTATTTACACTCAAATTACCATTAGCATTACAATTACCCGTCATCCTCAATTGATACGCCAAGAGATATTTGTGCAATAAAATATTTTAAAAGCATGACGCACACACATAAATTTCCATGTGCACGAGTAAACTTATCCTCGTACGCCTGACAATTTCCTAAGCTGCGACTCGACCTATCCACCATTTCCAAGGGACTTTCCCGCATTAGCCCATAAATCCAGTCTTAACAGCTGAAAACATGGCGTACACGTGGATGTAACAAGTCCCTCTGCAACTCCAAACCTCACATTAACGCTTCCTATTTGAAAGCGAGTCCCTCCTCAGGTCTAATTCAATGCAAGCCTAATTCAATGACAAGTGTAAAAAGGGTGCGAGGGATAATTACCCGGCGTGACGAGGAGCATGATGCCGAGGATTAGTGTTCTCATCGCCATTTCCACTGCACGCCGAAAGTCCCTGCAGCCCCAAGTCCAGGGCAGCCGGTGTCGCCTCCACTCGACGAGGCGCCTGGTCTCCTCCCGCCCACCCGGAGGCTCGGCCACCTCTCGGCCAAGTCTCAGCCCCATCTCCAGCTCCTCCTCGCGGCGCCCTGGAGCATTATCCCTGTCCCCGGGCTCCGGGAGTTCCCGCAGCAACCAGCCGAGGCACGTGGGCTGGCCGGAAGCGAGACATGGCGATGCTGATCCTCCCTCTCCTCGCTCGAGCCTATCGACAATCGGCATCGTTATTTCTAATTCGCGATCGTTGTTTGGAATTTTCTAAATCATTGTAACTCGTAGCATGGAACGATATTCTTATTAACTAAAGTATTAGGGTAATAAGTGAGACGAGAATTTTTATTGCCAATACAGTTTCCCCGGCCCCGGCAATCAAAATTCTCTGCTTTTCTT
Organism: Ceratosolen corneri; assembly: GCA_030522565.1. NCBI lineage: Eukaryota > Metazoa > Arthropoda > Insecta > Hymenoptera > Agaonidae > Ceratosolen > Ceratosolen corneri. The sequence continues at coordinate 55,141 of JAPYYT010000437.1, forward strand.
GGTTGGCTTTATGAAAATAGTATTTAAAGGCAACAGTCAAAGACCAATATAATCTTCATTTTCCAACGGTAACACATAAAATAATATTGAACATTGAAAAATTAAGCTATGATTCTCAGTTTTCACGGGCTAATTCCTCTTCCATAAAAATATCGCGTATAGGGAATTTTGTATTTGGAGTCTATTTAAAAATACTATTGCAATGATCTACTTTTTCAACCATATGTTTTTTAGATTAAATTGGTCTTACGGTCACGATGAATAACTACTAGTCGCGATGAATAGCTAATGAATAGCGAATGAAATTAGTGATAAATGATATAATTTTATTCAATTTTCAAATTGATTAATGCTAAACGATGCTTTACAAAGAATTTCCTTGTTCTTGGGAATTACGTCTGCAACGAAGAATATTTATATAAAAAATATAAAGTACGTATTTAGAAAGTGTCAATTCTTGCAATTAATTACTCACAAATGTCGTAGAATGATGTTGTGATATGATAAAATATATATAAAACGAAGAATAAAGTCATCTTTTATTTGTACAATGTTTTTTTAATTTATCATTTATAACAATTTTATAATTTCAATTATTCTAGACGATAGAATTATAGTCAAGATCATTTAACCGAGGTATCAAGTGAAATTCATTGTACTATCAATTTATAATGGATAATTGAAAAATAAAAATTAGTAAAATCATTTTTCCATATTGGGCATGGATTGAAAACTGTTTACTAATTGGATAAATTGCTAGAAATTTATATTGTCAGATTTTATGGATGAAATTAGTGGCAATTGCTTTTAAAGTATCGATATAATTGCTACAATTTTTTTTTAATTAGAAAATTTTCTCTGGTCATTATAACATATTAAAACAAAATAGTATGATAAATTTAAAATTATTGTAAGCAATGCATTACGTTTTTCAATCATTAGATGATATAAAGACCGCTTCCCTTAAGTGATTTAGGCACATTTGTTTTATTTTTATCTTGACAATTACTAATCAATTGTGCAACATAATTGGTTTTTAATTAAAAACGTAGAATGAATCTCAGTCATATGAAATATATAGATTACGACTATTTATTAATAGATTTTTATTCTATATATCGATAATTTTATTTTATTTTCATTCCAATAAGTCAATATATAAAGATGAAAGTAATTAAACTTGTTCAAGATAAAAATGTTTCCATGTTTCTTGATTGCCAACACTATTTGTCATATAAAATATAAAAGAATATACGCGGAGAAACGTTAATTTAAAAAGTAACAATTCTTTTCTTATTGTTTACGCGCCGATAAGGATAATTATACTGATTTAAAAGCGTGTGTAATTAAATTTTTATTCACTTTTACAAAATAATCAAGACATTTGGCACAAATTATGTAATGATTTCGAGGTTAGCATTAAATTTTGATGATAATCTCGAGTAAGGAAGCAGTTTAAACAGTTTAATGTAAATTCCGCCTCTCTCTCTCTCTCTCTCTCTCTCTCTCTCTCTCTCTCTATGCACAGTACGAATAAATAAAAAAGTATATGCATATATGAATGTATATATATACACGCACACGGATAGTTATTCAATAGGTATGCTGATGTAGGAACGTGCGAAAAAAAGAGAGAGAGAGCGAGCAGGAGGAGGAACACAGGAGTCGACCAATTAAGGAGTAGAGGTCCAAGTACCTGTCGTCATCGAACCGGCACTCGACGTTCTGCCTGTCCTCACAGCCATCCTGGCCTAAGGTATATGAGCTTGGTTGAGGTCTCGAATGCGGGGACGCGTGCCGTCGCCGGAGGTGGTTCGTGGCTTGTAGCCCTCCTCCTCCCTCCATGCCCCTGCTCCCATAGTACCTGCAATTCAAAATGCTTATATTATTGAAAATTGTACACTTTCTTGTAATCGGCGAGTGAGCCCGTGCACGCCCCGGTTACATCGAGGGATAATTTCGCGCAATTGAACTCGAGCTCCAGTTCGACTGTGTGCGACCACCCGACCGAGGGGCACACAATGCAGCTCCGAACTTTTTCTTAATTGCGTCACACTGCTTCTTCGACCCGTCTCTCTCTCTCTCTCTCTCTCCCTCTCTAAAGGATTGTGCCCTAATTTATCCTCGTCATTGCCTCGGGTCTTTTCTGTTCCGGCAACTGGCCACAAAGAAGGGATTTCGTGCTCAAATCGACTTCGAAAATTGACACATTTGATTCGAATGCTTTATTGCATTTCTAAGAAGCTAGAGTCCGCTAAAATACCTCCAAGTCAAACTAATTTTCCTACGTATTCTAATTGCTCTCGGAGACCTGAGATCAAATACGGATTTGATCTCAGATCCTGGAGTGTCCTATTGATTGGAGTCTCACATCAATCTTTACAGCATTTTACTCTGCGAATCTTCCACCAGGGCAATCGGGTGCGATAAGACGGAATTAAAAAGGAGCTTATCAGTCTTTTTATGGGGCACGGTTTACTTATTACAGCGAAAAATAATAAGTTACATTGTTATTTAAAGCGGGTTGACTGCTAATCGTTTGTCGCGAGATCGCATTTTATCTCCCCGAAGCTCGCGCCAACGTCATTAGGATAATTCTTGAAGAATTTCAAAATATAATAGGCTACGCTTCTCAACATTACTATTGCGTTATTGGTCGGCAATAAAAAATGAAGAGCCTACTGACAACAACAGGGACACTAATTTTCTTTCGTCCTCTGTGCCTTGACTCGAGCGAAATGACGCAGATTGCCTTGTCGGACGGCGAATTCGAGATTACGGATGACGTCGGAGTAAGAATCGAGTCTGTCGGTGTAAGTGACGAGAGTCGGAGAATCCAAGTGTGCCGTTTTAATCGACGATTCGTATCACGAGTCTATTATCCTCTGCGACCGATCGACTTCCTTGATAGCGATTCCGATTTACGCTCGGTGAGTAGCATTACCGGCCAGTTGTGTATTTTCGCGCAGCACGCCCTCGCCGTGGCTTAAATGAAAATGGAAATTCAACTGGCTTTATACTCGTAGCATCGAAAAATAAAAGAATTTCTTTACTTTATTAGCCTACTGCCGCTGCTCTCATTGCATAATTATACGTTTTATGGTTTTTCGATAACGATAATCACCCTTTTAAAACTCGGTTTTAAACTTGCCGATGAAATTCCCCATCCCCCAACCCCTCCACTCATATATATATATACATATATAAATGTGTGTGCAAGACGATTATTATAAAACACCTCATTATAAAAGCTTCCTTTTTACTTTTAAGTAGTTCTTTTACGATCAATTATTTTATTTATAAGAAGCTGCAATCGCACATAATGTGCGTTGAAGTGTGCGTTAAAACATTCGAGTCTCGAATCGCATGTTGTCCACGCACATGTCGGAAATTGAACAGCTTGGCGAGCTAAGAAAATGGAGGCCTCCGAAATTCACCATTGAAGCGTGAAAAGCTCACGCCCTCGTCATTCATTTAGCTCGAGAAATAAACTCATTACCGCTCCATTAAACAAGCAAGTGTAGCCAAGTACTTAGCAGTTGATCATTCCGCAACCATTTTCCCCGTTGCAATGAGAATCTCTTCTTCGCTGCAAGCATCGCTGACCGAGCGACCTCTACTGCTCTACGCTTTACCAAGCACTTGATTTTCATTCGCGTCGCGAGCGACGGGAATAAGAAAAAAGGGTCGGAAAAATGATAAAGCATCTGCCTGGGTGTGACGTGATGAAAAAAAAAAAAATGAGAAGGTATAGAGGTCGGGGATAGGGAAGGGAAGGCTGTTGGCCACTGGAGGTTCGCGGTATAAGGAAC
>JAPYYT010000438.1:0-51143 GCA_030522565.1 Ceratosolen corneri
CCACCACAGTTTGGACAATTTCAACCACCCTTACCGAGGGGACCGCCCAGCTGGAGGCATCCGCACCCACCACCTCCTTTCCCCCCAAGAGGCCCACCACCGCCACCACCGCCGCACGACGGCACCCAGTTTTAATGAATGTGCATGTGTCGAGGATAAACTCAATTTTATACATATTTATATATCATGGACTACGTAACAACAACGTCATATTCTGATTTTACTATAAATTTGCAATTGTTATTATAATGAATGTGCTTTTTCCTTTCACTTGAAATATTGAGTCAAGAACATTATGTACAGATTATGAGAGATTAATGATTAATGAACTTTCGAAAGAATATCTTTTCTAAAGGTTTTGATATAAATTTAATAAATTTTTTATGAAAAAATTTTCATTTTCGTAATAATAATAATTTATTGCGTACAATAATGAAAAATTCATACACCACATGGTATTTTGTGTGTTAATACATAACTTGACGACTAATTCAATTATAGTTTAAGAATTTATTATTTCATAATATTGGCAGATGAAATTCAAAAATTTTTTGTTTGCAATACAATTCGTTCTTTTAATATTTATAGTTCTATTAATAATATTTTGAATTCATTATAACCTAGACATTAGAATAAACAATTTAAATATAATTCATTTCTTTTTAAATTATATAAATAATTATGGTATTAAGTAATTTAATATTTATTGTGAATAAGAATACAAATTAATTTTAATATTATTTTGACAATGTTAGTTAAGGAAATTTATATTCTAATAATAATAATACTTGAACTCCATGTAAAGGTAATGACTTGAAACTCAATGCTATCAACATTAACTAGATAGTACAATTTGTTTTCAAGTGAATTATTTCACTATTTTTCTGTTTATTCTTCCAACACATGGACAAAAAACAAAATTATGTTTATAAAATTATATAATTACAATCATTTTTGAAAATAATTCACAGTGTCAGTGGACACATTTGAAATTTAATCATGAAGTATAAAATAAAAAGTTTATAATTTTACATAAATTTTCTTGTCCTTAATTATCGATTAAGAAAAGGATATTTATTTTATATACGATACCGATTGCCCAGTTAAAAATAAAAATTTTAGTTTTTTAAACTAAAATGAACTTAAACTTAAAAATTTATTTTTAACATAAAATTGAAAATAGAAATTTAAAAACTAAATTCATTTAATAAATATTAGAATGTTATAATTCAAGGGATATGATAAGGTTCGTTTATTTAATGAATTTCAAGTAAATATAATAAATAATTTTATATTTAATATTTGATTAAATAAGTTTCGAGAAGTTTTGAAAAATATTAAATACATATACTTATTATTAAAAATATTAAATACTTATACATACTTCTGTAAAAAATATATTTTACTTTTTAAACTTGAATCAATTATTTAGTGTATTTCGGCTCTCAACGTATAATTGGACATTCGAATCCTAGTTTTTTTTATCTACAAATTTTTATTAAATATATAGCCAATTAAATGTGTAATTATTTTTATAATAATTATGTGGCTTAACGTTGTCTTGAAAAGATATTTTAGAAAGTGATTATAGTTTTGTTCATGTTCTCGACTAAAAAAATCAATATTTGCGACCTTGTTAATCGAACGGTTTCATTCGAATCACTTGACAAATTTAATAAGAAACGTTTCAAATATTTTCAATTTCAAAAAATACCAAAATTTATAAAAAATGTTCGACATTTTAAAGCTGTTGAGGAACCGAATAGAAAAGCGAAACTAGCTAAGTAATATTGTTTCCTTTACTTTTTGCTTTGAATATTTTTTATATTTATGATTGCCAGATGCCGCCGAAGAGTCAACGAATTCTCCGATAATATTTCATATATATTTTCGCGTTCACAGTGATTTGAAAATATTATTGGTCAATAATATTGGTCAATATTACCATCGTGTGCATTGCAAGGCACGTGTCGTATAATTAACCGACAAAACCTAAAAACGCACGCTTAGTTGCCAAACAACGCACGAGTTGTTTATCACATCATAGAGGCAAATTTGGCAAGTATATACATTAAGCGACGCCACGAGCTGAAGTGTCGGTACTCTATCTCTATCTCTATCAATTTCTATCTCAATCAAAATCTAATCAATATCTCTAGCGCTGACCCGGCGGTGTCGTTTCGATGCCTCCACCGCCTAAAAGGGCGTCGACACTGCCGGTCAAAGGGCACCAATGACAACTGAATATTTAGCTCTTAACCAATCACCAAAAATTCCCATTCTCATCGATGTGCGAGAAAAGTCCACCCTCCGCAGAAGCGGGGTGAAAAGTTTAAATACAGCGACTTTGGTGCGCTGCTTCAAATCTGCTTTGGTCTTCAGAATTACAGTATCGATTCATTGACCTGTAATCTCTCGATACAAAGTTGTATAGTGAGTTGTTTCTCAACGACCAGTGTAAGAAAGGAAAGCATCGAGGTTCAAAGAACACACTGAGAAGGAAGCAAAGAGCTCTATTGCTACATATTCTTCGCAAATGAACAAGAAGACACGGCTGCCAAGATTCAATCGCCCGGTGCGCAAGGAAAAGCGCGATCAAGCACCAGCAGAGTAATCCAGTAAGCCCACACGCTGTTAACAGTCACAAACAGGTAAACCCTGTTGATCTAAAGGGATACAACAAGTCCATGCTTGGTGAGATTCAATTTACGCCTGAATATTGCAGAAGTGTGGACTACATCGACATACATTTTTATAACACTTAACATCACTCCAAGCGTCGTAAGATTCAATAATTTAGATAACAATAACAAATAAGATTCAATAAAAAGAAACAATTATAATAAAATGGTGTTACTAAAATTATAATGTAGAAATTAACAAATTGCTGTTGAAACAGATCGATTCCCTCTTTAATAGTCTGGTCTACATTCTAGTTTATTATTTCGCGAAAACAATAGTACGAGAATATATTTCTTGCGGATTAATATTAGAAAATATTAAACTTAAGATTTTTATATTAGAGAACTAAGAGTGGAGGTTTTAAATTTTAAGCAAATTTTCTCAAAACTTGGCATAAAAAAGGACTGTAACTTATTTTAGATTTACGATTTTTTAAAAAAATGTTTATGGTTTATTTTAACTCTTGTTTTAACATAAAAAATAATATAAAATATTTAACGAACTTATCTAGAATGTTATTCAACTATATTTTTGATCCAAAGAAAAATTTTTAAATAAAATTATAATATATATATATATATATATATATATGTATGTATATAGGTTAAATTTTCTTTCTGTTTTTCATCGTGTTAAAAATAAATTTTGTATTTGATTTAAATCCATAGAAAAATGAATTACAAAGTTGCATGAGAATTTAAAAATTTTAAACTTCACATAATTGTATAAAATACTTTCTTACAGCAATATCATAAATCTTTCGGTTTACAAAACATTGATTTCAAGTATAGCAAACGAGAAAACTTGTAATTATTAATTCTTTTGGATCTTGACCAAACGGCTTCATTCTTAAATAGAAAGACCGACAAAATATAAAAATATAAAAATTTTGTAAATTATATTTAGTTGTGTGCATATAGAAATGAGATCGTAACTTCAACAATAATAATAAATTTAAATATCGAAGGGTTATAATAGAATTGTATGAATTATCATTTATATATTTATTTTTAATTATTATTTAACTATTAGTGGACAGATTACAAATATCAAGTAACAATTGTAGAAATTATTTTAAAATTATTTAAGTTTTTTTTATCATAATAAGACTACGACGAATTAATTCAATTTTAAGAAGATTAAGTTTTTAAAATATTACATTACTTTCTCGAATTAGATTTCGAACAGGTTTATATACGCATATCTTAATGTTTGTAAGAACATAATGTTTGAAAGTTAAATTGTAGATCTCGCATAAATAACGGCTTAAATTTGTAAAGATGTATACTTTATTGGTAATCATTAAATCATTAAATAGTCACTATAGCGGCTATTTCGCAAATATAGTGAAAGAAAAAGCCGATAAATTTTAATTGGAAATTCGTTACGTAACAAACTGTGTTAAAGTATGAGATATGCAATCGCACCAATTATATAAAAAATGAAGCAGTACTAGTAATTTTCTCTAAAGTATATGAAACATTTTCAAGCACTCCTTGTATTTCTACTCAATTCGAATTTCTAATGATCGTAATATAAATAATTAAAAATAACTTTTAAAGACTCTCATGTCATGTTATTAATGTTTGCTATGAACTCAACATTATTACCATTAACTTGAAAGTATTGCGATCATTAAACATCAACATTTGCGAATGAATAATTTTTATATTCACATGGGATTATAAACACTTTTGAATAGCAGTAGATCCTCGCGATCGATTATGTCCGTTTAAATAAATAATTTCCCTGTCAACTAATTGCCAAGTGAATATATATATATAAAACCTAATTTGTCTATCTCTCAGCTCCACTCTTTCCATAATTCCTTTTGCATTCTTTACCGCATTATTTACGGATCCTTACTAGAATCATCCTAGAGGAATGCTTAAGTGAGGCAAAATTGAAATTGAACGACAGCTCAATAGTCGAAAGTATTATGAATTTGGCCAACGAAGCACACAAACTTCATCCTCATCGTTACCAGCAATTCAATTCAATCCCATTCGAATGCAACGAAACGCGATCGACGATCTTCATCGCGCAGTAAAAACCAATAAATCGGACATCCATGCCTTATCGTTCATTGATATTATTCAATTGAACCCTCGGCACTGCGTAGTCGTCGTACCCCCGAGTGCCTAAGCGGCTGCATGCATCGACAGCCTTGCACACAAGGTTGGAGGTCAGTAAGCGCTAGGAGTCGATCTCAATTTACGGGGAATGAAACGTCGTCATGTTAAAGCCGGTCAGTCGGAATATCGATTGGCCACTCGGTGGCGCGTATCCGTGCCAAAGGCAAAATTGCCTATCGATTATTTGCCCGCGCGAGTCTCGCGTGTCCCGCTACTACGACAACGACTTGAGCGAGTCGCGGAGACGACAACGCGGTGCCCCAGCCCCAGGACGTTCTTTTCCCTTCTTCCTTTCAACGTGGCAGACGTAGTTCATCGGCTCGGCTGCGTACCGCTGCTGATGCGATGGAATAATGATTGTACCCCGGGCGTCTCCCGTCCTCGCCAAATTCTACACTCGTGTGAGTAATAATTATATTTATTTTTATGTGCTGCACGCAATTATGGAAATTTATTGTATTCTGTCGCTATTGCCTGAGCACAGTGAGTCAGCAGTCGTCGCATTTTAGGCATTGATTCTATGTTTTCGTGGAGCCTTGTTTTCGTGGAGAAATGAAAAATTACAATTTTACGCTAACAAGATCATTAGGAATTTATTGTGGTGTGTGTAAGATGCCTGCACGTAAAAATCATAAAAAAATTTATTGGAGCTTACGAGTAAAAGAATTTGCATTGGCGCTTGAATCGATTGAAATTAGAAATCTCATTAATTATAGATAAATTTTTAGCGTTAAGTATACTACGCCATAAGTGCTCCCCTAATTCAATGGCCATTCTATTTTCTGCTTCATTATTAAAAAATATTGATTCTAAACATGAATTAATAAATTTGTATGCCTTGTCTTTAACGTCACTTAGCCCATCACGAAGCTATTCATTAATATTTGTTTATTTCATTGATTTTTTTTTTTTGTCCATTTGTGAATGCTTAGAATATTAAAGGCATGATTTATCGGGATAGAATACATTATTTTCTCAAATAGCTTTTCTTCCTAAAAGCTATATAACATTCGATTTAGATTTATTGCCAAAGCAAATAAACTACGTTCTAAATTACATACTTATGCAACTGCTAGTCAAACGTAATAATTAAGAAACTTAATTATAAACCTATACAAAATAACATTTTAATTATTTGGATATTACTGGTGCCATTCAGATGACAAAATAGGTTCAATCCAAATGACAAAGTAGATAAAATTGTGTTTTTTCATTCATATACAAGAGCTATCTAAATTAAATCCTATAAAATGTTTTATAAATAAGTAAACGAGTTAGCTGAATATTTGCCAGAATAATGTAGTTGAAAAAGTAATGATAATTTACTGGGAAAAAAATCATTTTTATTTAAATTTCTAGTTAAATTAGCATAAATGTGATGAGGAATTATTGAATCAATAATTTGCAATTTACGTTTATGCGCTAATTAATTGTAATAATAAGGTATGAAAGTTTAGAAACCTTTGGATAAAGCTGACAAGATATAAAAATTCATATTCTTCTATTTGATATTATAATGAAACATCAAATAATTAAAACAAACACTGTATTATAGTCTAATTTATTCGCATAAATTTTAAAAACAGTGACAATTAAAACATAATATATAAATGCATCTTACGTTTTTTTACTTACGCTTAAGTAAAAGTTAGGGGAAAGAATTAGAACTTAACGGAATGGCTTCATTTTGAAATGACGAGAATATTTATCTGGCATTAATCTAAAAGCCGTTGGAAAATCTATCGCTTTGCGACCACACCAAGCGAGACACATAAAAATAAATCGATTCCAACGCGTAAGCTCAATGCACAGAAGAGAAATGCCTGTCTCGTTCAATTCCCATTAGTTCAAGCGTTCGTTACCTTCAGCTAATCCTAATATCGATTGCCGGCTTCTATAATTTTTTGTTTATCGGAGCATCGCCACAAACGCCTACTTTTTTCGCTTATTCATTCAAAATGCTTTCAAATCTTACTTACCCCCTAGTCAAGAGGGTGCCACAAGCCTGCCCTCACTACCGAATTACCCAGCGCTCGTCACACACACACGCGCAGACCATATGCACGTTGGGATGAAAGGGGTGAGTGATATGGATGAAAGCAGTATCTTATGGGATTGTCGATGCCTCAACTATGTTCTAGTTAGAGCTCGGGAGTAAAAATTGACATGGTATTGGCAGCATGGCAAGGCTGTCGTACGAGTGCGACAACTCGACGAAGGGCAGCGAGGACGAGGACGCGGTGAGCAAACCCTTTCCTTGCGCCGCCGACAAATACTGTTTCTATTGCTGTTGCAATCCCCAATGTTGCTTCGTCATTCAACGCAGGCCCCCAAAGCATTTTTGGGAAGCCTGGTACTTTTGGCTTAGCGTGGCCCTGCTCGTCGTCATCGTTCTTTCCACGGTAAGCCATACTTGCGAGCGTAAGCTTCCTTTTGCGCAATTTATCGCGCAAACGATTAACTCCAACTCGGTCCAAGTTGTAGTTGATCGATCCCTATTTCATCATTTGATCACTTTGATTACTGTGCTCTTACACTTGCATTTTGTATATAGTTTGCAATAGAGGGCCGAAATCAGACTTGAATGTAAAAACAACTTGGTCCTTGTTAAGGGCGAATTTCATTATTGCATACGCCCAGGAAGTATTATATATATGCGCAAAGAAAAATATTGTCAATTTTAGTTCACCTGTGTTGCTTGGAGATGAATTTTACAGATTAGCAATTAACATTTATGCCACTATTAGAGTTTTATTTTTAATATACATTTCAAGCATATGTAGGCTTATGTAGGCTTATGTTGGCTTCTTATAAGGAGAAAGTACATAAATACAGATAATAAATTAAATTATCAGCGTACTATTTTTATATTTTTGACGTATTTTATCTAAATGTAGAGAATACTTTCGATATCGTTATGTGATATTTAAACATATATTTATATTAACGTATAAACTTGATCATAACAAAAACATTTACACGCGCATCGTTATGTCTATATTTAATATTAAAATATTCATTAAAATATTAACGAATGATTTAAGATTGTTTTAAAATATATTATTAGTAGAAAAATTAAGCAATATTAGTATAAAAATAAGGATCATTTGTAATTGACATTATTTTTTTTTTTTTATAATCTACTTATTTTAATGTGATGATAAGACGAAAGCAAATTAATTATTGATTTGAAATAATTGTAAGATTATAATTGATTCTACTATAATAAATTTGAAATTATTTGAAAAAAATTCGACGATACAGATATCATATTTCTTTCACATAAATGGAATATATTTTTCTAAATTGATAAAATTAATTTTGTAAAACTATTTGTAGAATAAAACTATAGTTTATATTTAGACTATAGTTTAAACTCTGGTCAAACTATGTAAATTAGTATAAACTACAAGTTTTCACAGACAAATTACAAATACTTCTAGTAGAGTATGTAAAAAGAATAGGTGCACAAAATTTTTACATAACATCTTTCACATTTGAAATATAATTCATTTGGAATATAAATTATTTACACTAACATTACTCGAAACATTAAATTAAATAAAATATTGGTGTATAATATTTTTAAAATTTATAAAATAACCTTTCTTATTCACTTCAAAAATTGTTGTTCATAAAGCAAGTAGGCGATCGCGAATTCAACATTGTTGAACAACAATAATTACAAAAATACTATACGCGTTAATATTGCTCAATATCCTCTAAATAAGCATATATGTATAAAAATAACAAGTACGTTGAAGTTCAAATATGTAAAAAGGGCAATAAATTTAGCAGAGTAAATACTATCTTTTTTTGTAGTAGAGATCAAATTAAAACAGCTATTTTAGTGTTTAAAAGTACGTAAGATGTACGTAAATTTAAAACAAATTTATATTTAGAAATGAATATGCATCATAAATAGATTGACGAATAAATAAATACGAGAAGAAAATAGTATAAAATGTCAGGAGAAAAGATCAATTATAAAATAAACAAATGTACGGAGCTTCAGATAATTTGTATGCAAGACTACGGTAATTTCATTCAACTCACAACAAGAAGCGCATATTGGCGAAAAATTAATTGCGTTGGACAAATTTAATTTATAAAGCACATACTGTATACCATTGGTGTATTCTAAAATACAGAAATAGTAAAAATATCTACGATTGGTTTAATATTATCAGCATTTGAAAGACATTGCTAAATAAAATTTATGGCTTTTTTTTTCTTGATAGAAGGTATTGCATTGATGCACTGTCAACGTAATACTTCAGATTGATGTGGTGAAGTCATTTTGTTAATATCCGATAAAGCATAGGGTGGTGAATAATTAAAGCTTTTTAAAAATTTCATATTTTTATAAAAATTGAGTTTTATTATCTATTGTACAAATTAGTTCGATCGACGTACTTTTTTATTGCGATGATTGTGTGAAGTAATTTAATCACTCGTGCTCTGTTTGATGAGAAGGAACGCAAACGGCTTTTATTAAAAAGGAAAAAATCATTATTATATCAACGTATATTTACACATTAAATTTTCAACAAGTATTACACATTAAATCTAAGTTGTGCACAAAATAAGTTACTCGTTAAACATTGAGTACTTAATGTACAATAGTAGCGTATATAATAAAAGATTTATTAACAGATAAGAGCTTGCTTATTTCGTTCAAATTATAATATCAAAGAAAATTCAGTTGAAGATTTCATAAAAATGTGATAATATATTTAACAATTTATATATGAATTAAAAACCAATTTATGAATATTAAGAAATTTTAAGTCCATTTAAGCATATTATTTGAAAGAATACTCTCTCGATGCCCATTCAAATTTAAAAGTGAGAAATACACAGAGGTAGCAAGAGAACTAAGGGTGGTAGCAAGAGAACTAAGGGTAGCAAGAGAACTAAGGGTAGCAAGAGAACTAAGGGTAGCAAGAGAATTAAGGGTAGCAAGAGAACTCTTTGAGGCATTTAATGACTCACTTTACATAGGCAGTCAGTCGTGCGAAGGCACAGTTCGCTACAACTCAATAACTGTAATATAATATAATAATAAACAATAAGATACATTATATTATAAAATTACATTAAATATTAAATTATAATATAATACAATATAATAGTTTATAACTGTGTAATGTAACTGTGCCATAACTCTACCCGTGAGTAGAAAATAAAGTGAATCTTTATAAAGACAAATTGAACACAAGTATGGGCAGACGAAATTCAACGGATGGTTAAACGTACACGAATCACATGCTTGTCAGATTTAGAATTCAATGTGAGAGACAAAAGAAGGGAGCCGTCGGACACGAAGTTTTCTTCTTAGAAATCTTGAGCCAAAGAGATTTCAATCTTCTTCCCTCATGCAAGAAATACAAACAATATAGTGAACAAAAAGAAAAAAAAAGAAAAAAAAGTGAATACGAAAGTTGGCCCAATCATTTACTTCTGTTGTTTAAGAGCTAATTGAATGATGTATCGTAAGAGAAATTTTAATCCAAAATTGTATAATAAATAAAATAACTCGATAAATATTTGCTTCTTGAGCTGCAAAAAGATTCGAGATTGAACTTGTCAAACAGTTTCCAGTCACTAAAACAAAACTAAAATGGTAAACCATATACTTCTAAACTACTGTAAAGCATTTAATCGTTATTTAAACTCTTCCTAAATAAGCATCAAGTTAACTGCTAAAGTATAAATATTGTTATTGACTATTTTGCACCGAATCATGCAATTATAGAACAAGGCGTACAATGAGAGTAACTCGACATATCGCAGCAACTTCGCTTGCTCGGTAAAACAATCAGATGGGAGAGAAAACGGGAGGGACAGAGGGAGGAAGAGAGAGGGGGGTATTCAACGGTATATTTTTGGGGCAACGGCAAAGTTAATTCAATGCTTGGCGCCATTCTTGCGTGCATCAAGTGTTAGATCTTTATGTATCGAGGTTGACCACGAATTTCATTAGTCTCGGTAATTGCTTGAACTAGCTAGCATATTGTTATTGCAATGCGGTGATGTTTTATCGAGGTTCTGCTCTGTTGGATATAATGCCATACACAATATTTGTTTAAAAACGTTCTTCCGCAAACAACATTCAAATTTACAATGTGAAATGGCAAAATATTGTTTCGAGAAATTGGCAGAAAATTAGGTAAAGCATCGATTACATTAAAAATTTTGATCATATTAATTAGTGACTTGGTAAGTCGAACAATAACTATAAAATATAATTAACTTTTAATGAAAAGTACCTACTCTCGTTTCGAGTGAATCAACGCTTAGATTTGCTTTTATGCTGATGGTGATGGTCATAGCAGAGAAAAGAAAAACTTCTTGCATCTTCGTTTTTTCATTTACGAACGGGACAAATGCTCGCGAGCATCTAAATACGCTAAATGAAGGCACTTCAATGAATTTTTATTGTGCAATCTTTTATTGATGGTTCGCTGTTGTTAGATAATGAAGGCTAAAATTAGTTGAGCTTCTTAGAATTTGTCAGAAAAATAATTAGAATTTCGTTTGTTTTACATGTAAATTGACTAATAGACCTCAATATTTCAACGCTATATTCATAAATTAAAAGCATATGTTTTTTAAATTGTAAGCATATCTTAATGCAAGTTTTTTATTAATTTTCAAATAATTTCCAAATAAGAATAATAAAAAATCGTTACTCAAATTTAAATATAAATTACTACTTTTATTTTTGAATAAAATAAATACAAAGGAATTTTCTTTTTATTAAATATATAAAAATTTGAAAAATACAATACTAAACAGATTCGCAGATTCGCGTGTGCACGCACGCACGCACACACGCACACACGCACGCACACACGCACACACGCACAGCAAGCAAACAAACAAACACGCATTAAAAATTATACATATAGTATACTATACGTATAAAAATATTAATCAAATAAATTAGTTTTATTTTAAACAGTAAATTTATTTTAAACTTACTAAATTTGGTAAACAAACTTAACTGCACATTGACATACTACATATTTAAATAAAAATATTGTCAAATATTCAGGCAGTCCTGTGGGCAATACTTACTGTCATAAAATGAAAAATATAATAAAATATATATTATCGCTCGCAGGTTATAAAATATATCTAAATATTTCTATTTCAATTCATGTAAAATATCGGAAAATGTGAATTCAATATTGCTAATATGTTGTAATAATGGTTTTGTAACGTGAAATATGATAATTACAATTACAATGAAAATAACTATTTGAGTGTTTCTAAATTATCAATAAAATTACCAGAATATTAGAAAAATCATAAAAATTAAAAATATTTGATTTAAATAATCATGTAATAATGTAGGTCGATTATTTTTATTTCTAACATAAAGTAACGAATTAAAGTTATTTAAATATATAACCTAAATATAAATAAATTTATACCAAACTAAAAACATTTAAATTTATGAACATTAACTATTAAACTGTGTAAAAGATCTTTCTCATAGGCACTTGAATATCTTAATTATGATTTAATATGTGCGAGTAATGTAAAGTAAATTACGTTTTATTTTAATTATTAAAGTATTTTTAAATATCTTTAATATCAAAATCGAACAAATTGTCTAGTACCATAAGCAATTATTTTATACCTTGGCGCATCAAATGAATCAACAAGTGTGCTATATTAAAATTTTGAAATCAAAGTGTAAATTTATATGGAAAATCGTTGTTTATTAAAAATTAGATCTATGGCCATGACTACGCATTAAAAGATGTTATTAAAACGAAAAAAAGCTGCAAATAATTAACGTAAGAAAATTAAAGTTTAAGCGTATGTCTATACGTAGTAATTCAAGTGGTATTTTAAAATATGACCATTTATTACAGATTTTTTTCTATTTGTAAAAAGTCAATGAATTTAGGCAAATAAAGTGAAAGAAAAATCCTACTACTATGTACTGCTACGTGTAGCTCTTTTTTTTTTTTTTTTTTTTTTTTTTTTTTTTTTTTTTTTTTTTTTTTTTTTTTTTTATTTTTTTTTGTTTTTTTTTTTTTTTTTTTTTTTTTTTTTTTTTTTTTTTTCCCCCGCTTTTGTTGCGAATTTCATTGTAAATTTCATTGTGTTTGCAATCGATCGCGACCACTCAAATTCTTTTGCGCGCGGCAAAAGAAGCAAATAAAAATGATCGGTTCTTTAATAATCCCCGTGCTCTGAATTTACAATGGAAAGCAATCTCTCGACCCATTTCCCTCTAATTTTAAATCCCGCGCAAGCACATCTACTAAAGTATAGGCGAAAATCAAGGCGCACGTAAATGCTTTTGTTTAAAAAAAAAAAAAACAACAAAGGTGGGAACGTACGTCGTGACTAACTGCAAGCAGAATCTCCAGGCGATTGGCTACGGCGGCAGCGGACGGAATAATCGAAGCTCCTTGTCCAGCGACCGCAGGCAAAACGAGTTGCAAGGGAACAGGAACGAGATTTCCATAAATGTAATACCGACCTCAGCCGTTATACCGACGCATAGGAAAATTATGCTTATGGCCCCGCAGCCGAGCTGCGCTTACTTAAGTAAGTTTACACGAGTCGAGGGAAAGTGAGATGTCGGATTGACCGCGAAAATAAATGTAACAACATCGCTTCACGTGTCATTTTCTCTCGCGCTAAGGGACCGACATTTTCAATCACATTGTCGAGAGAGTTTGTTTCGCGAAGGCTTCGCTTAGTAAGTGTACAAGAGTGTCGAGGCCCGACTATGCTACCACTCCACATCTCAAAGATAAGCATTAAAAGCCGGCTCCATTCTGCATGGCCTGTAATTTTTAATTAAAAATATCGCGTGACTTATTGCTGGTCGTTGTTGATATATCGAGTTATTGTGGCCTTAAAGTGTTATGGGCCTGTGCAGCATGCAACAAGGCACGGAGTATAGTATTCGGCGCATCCCAATAACTCTTTTCTTGGCCTTCGTTTCCCTTTCAATTCAAGTAACGAAATATGTTGTCCCCTCGATGCTTAAGGCGTTTGTACACATTTTTTTATAATTCCATAAGTCTTCAACTGCTTGCCTTTCAGCGAGAATGCTCGGGTCCGTTAATTATCATCCACACTCAAAGTGTGGATCCTATCATAGCCGAAATAACGCTTATTTAATCGATTATTTCACTGTTCTATGCAAATCTATTTATTAATATAGTTTTTATTTTGCGAGGAATTTCAAAAATTGTAAATTATAATTTGAAAGCTTGCACGTCGCAATAAATAAAACAGACGTTAAGGTCATTGAAAGTGAAACTGAATGCCAGTCCTTGAATAATCTTACGTTAAAACTTAATTATTTCAATATTCTTTTACACTTATACGATAATTGCCGCTCGTAATTGAATAATTTTATTTTCGAAGGCCAAATTGTAAGAATAATGCACCTAAATATAACCTAAATATAACCTAAATATAACGTGATTAAAAATACGCGTATTATCGTTGTGTGCCCGTGCGTGCTGCTTTCGTCGAATAAATTATCAACGGACGCTAACGTGTAATTTTTGACAATTTTCAGCTCCAATCGTCGCATGACCTTTCACCAAGCCCTCGAGAATTAAAAAACCTTTATGGTTGGAGCCTCTACGCCGTAAGATCGAAATCGTAATGGCCGAGGGCCGATACTTCACATCAAAAATGCCGCTTCCAGCATGCGAATCCGCAAACTATAAAAGATCCCTCCTGAAGTGGAAAGGAAGGCAGCGAGACTGACGCGATAAAAGTACGAAGTGCAAACAAGCGGAAGGCGAAGCTGCGGCGCGTCGACGAGCGACGGGATGGTCCCGTCCTTCTCCAGGAGTCTATGATTACAAGAAAGCGGCACATCTTTCACTTTATACTTTCGAGAGAAGCGCCTTGGCGCTTTCACGAGCCTTCTCCTCCATATTCTCATCATCATCATCACCGTCCCCTTCTTTTTCGGCTTCTTCTACTTTTCTGTACCTGTGATCTTATGGGGCAATCTTCAAAAACAGGAGAAAAGAAGAAAAAAAAAACAATGATTACGAAGCTTTACGGGCAGTTGCATTGACTATGCAATTTGAGGTAAACTTTTTGCCATATTTAGTAAAGTTCATTTATTACGAATCAATTGAAAATATAATGGCTAGCCTGTCACCAGCGTCTCTTTTTGCAAAAAAAATATGATATTTTAAGCTTTTGTTACTCATATATCATATATTAACGTATATACTTTCACATTTAAACTTACTATAAATAAGTTAGTTCAAAATGGTTTGATCATTATATTTTTTTAAAAAAAATGATTTCCCCCTATTAATAATTTTTCAATTATGTTTTATTCTTATTAATTATTCCCTTAAAGTTGCTTCAAATAATTGGTAGATTATTTAAATTTAAAGGTTAATTCAAATCATTAGTAAAAAATTATGCTCGATGCATCTAATGCCGCTGGAAAATGATAATTTTATTCTCACTCGCATAACCAATTGCTCTACGTTGTATTTGTGCCGAGGTAATTAGCAATTCATTTATTATAATAAATCTTCGAGAGACTTAATATAGAATATTGAACATTTATCAAGCCCATTATTTTTAAGCTTCGATCCAAGCACGACGACATTGCGAGGTAATGATTCAAGCTCCCGAAAGTAGTAATTGGGATCGAAAGGGTTAAAGGTAACACAAAAAAAAGACGCGGCACACCGAACGAAGACTAAAAGGGAAATGCGTTTCCGACTGAGCAAAACTCTCATTAAACAATCAAGGAGACGTGCTCATACTGCATACGTAGACTATAAGTGAATTTGCAACTGGAAGTGAACAACTGGCCGAACTTCACACTCGCTTGATTGTCGCTTTTGGTGAAATGAAGCTAAGAAACGAGGATATTAAAGTAGAGAGGTGGCAAGGACTAAAAGACAAATTTGTTAAGTAACATTATTTATCATTCTGTTATGTTTAGAGGTAGATGTGTAGGGAGCAAATGGACAAATGATACAAGCAGATATAAATGTAACTCATGCTCGTGAAAAACTTTTAAAGGCTTTCCATACATTTCCAATAGTTGAACGCCTTTCTATATTAGCTTAATAATTGAGTTGAGATAAGTTTTAATTATTTAACCAACTTGTACGATGTATTATTATTGCATTATTAGCCATATTATTCGTTGATGATTATTGTCTAGCATTATTTATGAGCTCGTGGTTTTCTATTGCGTTACGTCAACGCAATCTTATCTTCCATAATATATTGAAACAAGAAAATCATATATTTTTATTAAAACATGTGTATCTCGTCGATCGCTTATTGCTGAAAGTTTTTAAAAACGAATACTGAACTATCAAAAATCTGAAGAACAAAAGGTATAAGTTGCAATGAAATTAGCTCAATGCTCTTTATACATTGATGAAATTTTCTTTTAGCGTAGTCTCATAGTGCATTTACAAGTACTGGAGGTCATGCAGGTTTTAAGAGATCCGAAAAGATACGATAGTCGGAGAGTTAATTAAAACCGGACAATCGCATCACCATAAAAGCCGCGGCACGGATGAAAATACCAAAGGATCGCTTATTCCTTATCATGATTCGACCTTTATTCGCGCTCGACTTTTATCCTTCGTCGTACAACTCTTATCTGATTATCTACTTGCAATTTTTTACGAGTCGGGGTATTTCTTCCTCCTGTTCCATGATAAGCATGCGCGCTTCGGTTTTTGCGCGGTGATTACTTACTCGCAAAATCGAAAGGTCAGATGCACGTTAAGAAAAATTAAGGCTCGATAACTTTTAATGCTAAGCTGATTGGCCGGCCGAATAATACAATGTTTCATTTGTCGCGACGTGTATTAAAAATAGTTGCTTTAGGATAAGATTTATGAGAGATAGTAATGTAAAAGTTATTATTCTTAAATTTCTATATTAAATGAAATGTGATTTACAATTTAAAGTAAATGCAGCTAAGTGCTTGAAATAATTTAAATAAGTGTTTAAAAAATTTAATTTATTTGAAAAAAATTTGTTGATAATATAAGTTAATCGTGCAGTTCAATAAGATTTCAAATATATAATTTTATCCAAAATAATTTCGACTCCACAAAAACGGTAGACGAAGAACATAAAAAAGTAGTCTACGATGTTTTATAAAAGATAATTTATGCAATAAGATCTTTTATAATTACTGGGCATATAGGTCCTTGGTATATGTGATTGCTCATTGTAGAACAAAATTACGTAGTAAGTAGCGTTCAGAATTTTATTTATTGCATTTTATAAGTACCAAAAACAAAGTGTAATGTGACAAAATAAAAAGTGTAAAACTGGAAAGAAATTCGTTGTCTTCAATATCCTTACTGTACAATTTTTCTCATTTACTTATGTATTTAAGTTAAGTCGTTAAGGCATAGTAAACGTTAAAATTATTTTACCCGTAAAATGTAATTTTTAGTACTGTTCTTATAAAAATAAAGATGATCTTAATACCGCCATAATAAAGAATGATAATTGATATTTTTACCAACGAAAATTTATAAGAATGCATTATTTTGTACTATGTATATGATATAGAATACCTCGATACATCACTGTAAATTTAATAATTGTATTTGTAATTTAAATTTTAAATTAACGTTTTTGTATTTAGTACCATATAAACATTATTGTGCAATAAATATTCATTATACGTACGTATGTTTTTTTATGCTATTACTCTGAATTTTCGTAATTTTATTCTTTAGCACTATTAATTCTTTATATACATATAATATTATACAGTAGTAATTATATTTTATTTGACATTCATACAACTTGGCAGTTTATCATTATAAGGATGTGAATGGGTGAAGTATGATTATAAATTTCAAATTTCGTTCAATATTAATCAATATTACTTTATATGATTGTGATAGTTTCAATTAACCTGAAAGTATCTATATTGACATTTATATTAAATAGAATTGAATTGGTTAATCGACGTGAGCAATCGTATCGTCTAGTTGAAAAGACGGCAAATCCTTTCGTCTGGAAAACGAATTCTTACGTACGAGCGATGCAAACATTAATGAGGGAGAGAACAGTTATTAAAGTTTTTATTAAAGCTTCATTTTTCACATTCATATTAATTGATTTGTGTTGAATTTAAGCCAATCCCTACTGAGTCACAATTGCAGAGCAAAGGACACATATTCTTGCCAAGTATTTATAATATTTGTTTAACAATTGTGTCCAGAAATGAAAAAAGAATACACCCTTAATCGTAAATTTAATTTAATTTGACAATATAATTTAAATATTTTTGTTATATAAAAATAAATATTAATAGTTAGGATAAAAAAATAAAGAAATTATGAGTTTCAAGCCGTTGTATTTGCCAACTAAATTATGTTGATGTACGTAGAAAACTTATACTTCACTTCAAACGTATATTACATGAAAAATAGAAATATCATTTTTTCATGCAATATATTGGGCGTCTTTATTTCACAGAAAAATAACTAAAAAAGCACATCAAAGTCATCAGTCTTGAGAGTACTCTATACACACACACACACACACATATGCCGACTATGATCAAGATAAATCGTTACCTTTTAATTATTTGCGTGATTGTCATTTCCCTTTATGACTCATCGATAAAACGAGCTTAAGACTGAGCAGTGATGCACACACACACACACACACACACACGCGTATACGAGGAGGAAGAAAGGAATTTGGAAGGATAGTAGGTGGACGATAAGCCCACGGTGCCGATAAAATAATCTACCCTGTGCGCCGAGCGTGAAACACACGCGGAGAGCGAGTGGGAGAGAGAGCGAGTGGGAGAGAGGGGGGTGGGGGAGGGGAAAGGGAATATCAAACATGTGTGAGGCTGTGTGCGTGTAGAGTCCAGCCGACAGGATCCGTAATTAGGTAGATAAAGGTGATTTTTAATGTTGGCGATGCGATATGGAGACGGAGCGGCGTTACACGATTCAGTTTTAATTGCCGTAGTCTTGTAGGAAAGTTTTTATTTTTTGGCTCGTCTCGCTTTTTAGATGCTTCCCGGAATTAATCAAGTGGTAGACTACTTTAATTGAGGGGTACTTTATGGATTTAGCCGGATACTTACTTACGATGATCGAACATTGTTGCTTTAAGAATTTATCTGATAATTTATCTGATAATGAATTATTTGTTTCCGTATTCAAGCTTAATTATTGATTATGTTTTATTTATAATTCTAGTTTATAACAATTATAATTATACATAAATGACGCGGGTCGCTTTACTTGAAGTATTGACTTTTAAAATTTAAATAAACTTTTACGGGAAATATATTTTAGGTCAATTCATTGATTTGAATAAATTTGATATTCAATTAATTTGAACGAAGTATATCGAGAGCATTTTCTATAACATGTGTACAAGTAAAACACGTGATTTTAATTTACCGTGGGAATAGAAAGATAAATTCAATAGACGATTTATTACAAAATATTATAAAATCATGTACCAATCAATCAAATTGTAATTCATAGAATGAATATTAGAGGCGTACGAGTAATACTTTATTTTTTGTCTTGTAACAACCGACTTTACCTCATATTATTTATTATTCTACGGTTTTTTAAAATCTTTTTAGACTACGTTAA
Organism: Ceratosolen corneri; assembly: GCA_030522565.1. Lineage (NCBI taxonomy): Eukaryota > Metazoa > Arthropoda > Insecta > Hymenoptera > Agaonidae > Ceratosolen > Ceratosolen corneri. Next base: position 19,457 of record JAPYYT010000438.1, read on the forward strand.
TACTATAGCATAATACATTTTTATTATAAATATCAGATATAGTATAATAAATTCATATTATAAATTTATATTATATGTGCATAGTAAAGTTTTTAAATTTAAATATGTCGTCTGCTTATGTAATTAAAAAAATCTAAATACACCTTATTTTCAAATAAAATTTCTGAGTATTTAGAAGCCTCTTAATTCTAGCTCATGAGGCATGTAGAAAATGGAGGAAACTTAGTCTTTTTCATGCATTTTCATTCGCCTAAACTGTAGGCGAATCACTTCCGAATTTTAGAATATATTTTTGAAGTTATTAATTTTCTTCTCTACGTGATCTATTTAATTATTAATGCAATTTAAAATCATAGTATTGTAAGGCTTGTTATATCTCACGTGATACGGCCTGTCTCTTATTAAATCTCAAAATAAATTATTTTACTTATTGAAACTATTTCAATATAGAAGTACAGTAAACTTTATCTTCAAAGATTAAAATTAATTTACTAATTAAATTTATTGACATTCTGTCATAAAAATTAGTGCGTTACAAAATAGAACTGCGATCGTAATTTGTATATAAACTTTTTTTTTAAGAATTATGTATCACTTATTATGATATCTTTGATTATATTAAGGTTTTAAATTGAATTAAAATAAATATTTTATTTTCATACATTGTATAAATATGAATATATATTGTAAAAAAATAAAATAACACGAAAGCTGGCAATTAAATATCTTAGCATAATCATCTGATAATAGTAAACATTAAAAATATGAATTATTTGTAAGATTTAAATTATAAGATATATCGAAATTATATTTATTTTGATATGAAATATATAAAATAAATAAAACAATATTTTTTTATAAAAATATCAGTCAATTTCTAAAATATATTAATAGAAAATTTTCATTGAATTATTATTACTTTTAAATAGGTCACGTTACAGGAAATGTAAATCACGTTTGGCTAAAATTTATGAAATAATATATAATACACATTTAAATGATATTATATTCTATATTGTTTACACGCACATATTACATACACGCACATGCACACACATAAATATATTATTTTGATTTACTGCTGATTTAAATTGTTTATTTAAAATAACAATTTTTTTTAATTCGTCAACTCGCAAACTAAATAGAATACTAGAAATTACCAACTTTCATAAAGTCATTTCTTTATTCCATGAGCTCCTTTTGATGTCTGCAACACATATATATATATATATATATATATATATTTATCTTTAATTTTCTAGGATATGAGTATACTACGTATATTATATGTCTGTTACATATCTATATCAGAATAACAATGCAAACTGTCTTACACCCTATAGACTTTATCTTATGGACCATATTTATCTTATGGACCATACTATTGTATCGTCTATTGCATAAACTTCGAATCCACGCCATTCTGTACGAGAATGACATAACTTTCTCAAACGCTCATCATTAACAACATAAGTACATAAGTAATGGATCATAATATTACTATATGTGGATTCAGAGATAATTGTTGCGGTAAAAATTATTAGATGTGATTATAAACATAATAATTATTAAAAATAAAATTTGAGAACAGAGTAAATAATTATTGATTTAAATTATACAAACCCGTTATTTCCATCCACGCAATAATGATAATTTCATATTCTGTGTAAAATTTCTTATTATTTATTTTTCGTAAATAATAGATGTTTATGAAAAAGTATAAACGGACGGAAACAAAAAATATAATATCTGTCTTGTATTTAAGCCCTTATGCCGAAATCAATACAATATTGAAAAATAACTCGATAAATTTTATTATTGGAGATCAATATTTGGTTGGTACAAAGTACGTATTAATTTACATATAATATTTTATTTTTAATCAAAAAAATTTGTATTGTAAAATAGACATAATATAATTATATATATATATATATATAAACGTCGTCTAATGAACCAATAATTTTTACCAATAATTTTTACCAATAAAGTTAAAAAGACAGATGTTTCGCGATCGCTTTTTCTTCTCACCTGACTGCACTCACATTAATTGCAACGAATGTATGAGGCGAGTTGAGGTTTGATATTTCGATTGACATTGCTCTGACTCGAACACACTGGTGTGTGTAAATTGTTTTGATATTATGTAGTTATGTCTCGTTATATATCGATATTCATCATATATCTAAACGTCATATATATATATATATCATCATATATCTACCAGAAATAAAAATAGCCCTTATCAACTCCCACGATTTATAATAAAACTTGATTTATTAAAATTTATGTTTTATTGAAAGAAAAATATTCTTATTATTATTGTTGATGTTACAGTTATTTTTATTATTTTGATATAATTATTACAATTACGTTCGTCGAAAATATTCACCGTGTATACGATATACAATTCACAGGTATGAAATAATATTCTTTCTTTATAATTACGTCACGTACGTTTAAAATGCATAATACCGAATTTTAAAAATCAATTCTTTTATTTTAAATGAAATTAAAACATAAAATATTTACCATATATCAAGGGTTTATTAGTTAAATTCACATAATAAATATGCACAATATGTATTTCAATAAATTACGTTTTATTATTAATACAGTTTAAGGAAATATGTCTTTGACGACTTGGTATTAATTACTAATTTTTCAATATAAACAAATTGTTTATTATATCAAAGTAATACATTCCGAGTGAATTTTTTTTTGTTTCCTATTATTTTAATGGGCTTGTCTCATGTAAATCTCACTACATTGCTTTAACAGAAGTTGTAACGATTGAATCGATTACATGACTGTATAAGTTGGCTTTCTTTGACATGTATGCCATTCTAAAATTGATAGTATTAATGTACCGAGGCAACTTTATCTTTATTTATATTTTTTTATTAAGCTAGTGGTTTTCAAGATCGAATGCTTCAACTATTTTTAATGATCAGTCTGTATAATCGAATTGACAATTTAAAATTATTTCTTTTATTCATAGATAAGTTTAGTGTTGTATCTATCTCTACTCTATAGTATTAGTCAGATAATTATGAGAGTTTATAGGAAATACTTGATGTATTTTTTCTATACAGCATTCTTGTCTTTAAATAGCACACGTAAATTTTATTTTCAATAAACTTCACATCTAGTTCACATTTCTTTATACATATACACTTAACATCTATGCCGTATAAAAAATTTAAAATTTAACTTTTACATTAAATTTTTAATTTTTTGTTCTATAAATGACAGAATTTAACAAAAAGAGATAAAAAATTTAGAGTATTACGTTTATATAATGAAATTTCTTACGCCTTTGCTCTAACTCAAAAGTCTATTGTATTTTCATTTTATTTCTATATAAAGTACTTGTTGGTTTTAAAAATATATAGAAATTCATTATTATCGAGTTAATTATTAATTTTGGAATTAATTTAGTTTTAATAAGTACTTTGAAATATTCATTTTTAATGGATACTTCAAATATGCTATTTTTTTGTTGGATAAAGTTAAAACTAAATAGTTTACCTGTTACATTTTAAATATACCTCGGTTGATGACACATCATTATGGTGTTTGTTATTAATGTATATTTTTTTAAAAATAAATAGAAAATTTAGTTTAGATACTTTATTTAAATTATGAGTAATTAATATTTTTCACACACGCTTACCTTTAATAACTGAATGTGTTTTTTATAAACCATTTATGGTCCTTAAATTTTTTATAATTCTTAGAGCAAGAATTTATTATTATAATAGTTAAATATAATGTGTAGACAAGCATCTTTTTTACTATCTTTCTTATCTATTTTTTATAAATTTATATATAATAAATTCATTTAATTTTATATATTTTATATAAATTGTAAATATTTGTTTATAGTGAATTTATTTAAAGTTAATATGATTGGTTTTTACAATTATATTTTTGCTTATATTCAATAGATTTTTCAAAGAAATTTCCTTAGTATATTGTCATATTTAAATATAATTGATGCAAGATTGAAAAAACTTTTTATTCGTGCTTTTAAAAATATATCTAAAATTAAACAAAATTTACGTTATTATTTATTAATTGTAGTTATGTATTTAATTTGATAATAAATCTGTATGTCCATTAAGATAAACGTATATTTTAAAATATTTACTAGCATATATTATATAGAATAGGTTGTGTGATACATTTAAGGTGATAATTCGATTTTATTTCTGATAACCAGTTAATTTGATTTTCAAATTAGAGTAATTGACGTATGGGATAAATATGTAATAAGTTTTTTTAAAATTATATGAAAAATAATCTGTTTAAATTTTTTAAAATATAATTTAATAAAAATGACAAGATCTTTATTACAAATATCGATTAAAGCTTTACTTTAAATTGGTTTATAATTTGAAATAGTTTCTCAGCTTCATGATAATTCAGCTGAATAAAAAAATTTGGTATTATTCAAGTTTTAATATTTGTAAACTAAATCCTGTGGAATCGCTACTTATCGAAGCGTTATTTATTCCAATAAATTGAGAAATTTAAGAGAGACTACGATGACGTTTGCTCATAAAAAAAAAACGACGCTCCCGGTATCGAAAATACTTTAGGGAATAGAAAGGCAACATACATACATACCAATAGAAGCTACCACATACTTTTTGATAAACGTTGAATTTAAGTATCAATAATGCTCGAAAATATTCGTACTTTTCAAATAATAAACTTATATTTTTCAATTCGTAGCTAATTAATTTTACTACAAATGGTGCGTATTTAGAATTTTTTCTTTGATTAAAATATTGCTGTACATGTACGATAGGTTGCTTATAACAATATTTCTATTTTAAATAATTTATAAATTTTTTGCAAAATAAATTTGTAAGAGAAACCGAGTAAAGTATAGAAATAATCAATGAGTTAGATATAATATCGAATATATAAGATATTTTTCTATTCAATAATGAATAAATCTAAAATATTATTTTTTTTTTTTTTTTTTAAATTCTCGATCATGTACATACTTCAAGTTTTTTTCAATATTATCGTTTAAAATTCTTTGGCTTTGCCGAGTTTAAATTATAAGAAGTTTTATAACAAATAAGGAAAATTTAACTTAATATATACATAGAATATCTACGCCACAATTAAATTGTAAAACAAGTTTTAAAATTTACATGGATATCTTACTTTTCAATATTTTTCAAAATTACGATTATTAATTTAGGGATCTCATTATGCTTGTATTAGATATACATGTCTAATAAATAATGTCATTTATATGTCAGTAGTCAATAATATAATACCCTAATCAAATTCTTAAATTCAGTATACTTTACTTTTATTACTGAAAGCTGATATGCTGAATATTTGTGAACGATTGTTTCCCAATTGATTAATTAAAATAATTTCTCGAAATTTATACGTACCACAAATATGTAAATGATTTTTAAATAAATCAGTAAAATGAATTTATTTTCCATATTTGATAATTAAATAATTTTAAATATTGCGGCAAATAAATTTGAAATTGCATCGATTAAAAATGGACTTATAAAAGTTTAATTAGCGATAAAATTTATATCCACATATTCTTCCTTTAAAATATTCACCTTTTCTGACATATTCTTAATATATAAACTTTATAATATTCCTTAATTAGGAAAAATAATGATGATACTTACTTTGTCATTTGTACATAAATGATAATGCTTGAGATTCAAAGTCAGTTTGATCAAATTAAGTCAAAGACTCGTCATACTTCGTGTATTTTATTTTGGTAAACATTCGAGCTTATTATATGGCGCTATGCGTATCACATACTATTCAGCTTAAAATTACTACACGATTCAGTTGCATATATATATATATATATCAAATGTTATTGTATTAATAAGATCGTATATTACGATAAAGGATTCGATCGCACAAAGAATGGAAATAACTTGTTATTAATTTACGTCCTAAATGGAAAAATAAGCGTCGTACGTGCTAAAAGTGAAAACATCGAATAACGCCGGTCAACTTATAACTTAATTTCCGTCAAGAGTCCTCTTTATGTATTTTGCCTTAAAACGTAACGAGGCATAAGTTTCACATTTTGTTTATGCGCATTCTTCAATGGTATAAAACGTTAAAATATTCCCCTTAACGGTTTCGGACCTATCGAACTTCCATGCCTCTTTAATGCCTAGACTTGTACGTATTGGTGAATGGGTATAACAACTAGCCAAGGAATTAAAATAGACTCGCTGGTGCGGCAAATAAGCGCTTTAAGGTGTGAGAGAGCGATCGAGACGCGCCGACTCGCAATAATTCTCGCTGCTGGATAGAATATATACGCGCCGAGAAAAAGAGACGAACGAGATGTGAGTATGAAAAAAGAGAGAAAGGAGAGGAGAGAGCGGTCCTCGCCACAGTGGGAGGAACTAAAATTAGTGGAATAACCACCGGGTGAAACGTGATTCTTACGGAGGTCCGGCATTTTCGAAAAGTTCTCGCGGCTGATAAGGCGCGCGCGAGCTTCTCGCGCTCTCCTTCCACGTCTCTCGCCGTTTTATCAATATAGTGTTCCGTGTTAATACCTACCCACCCTTCTTTGCATCGTACGTCTCGCTAACTCACTTCGTAAGTCCTCTTTGAGACCATGATAAGCTCTATACCGATGAGTGCAATTGTGACGATTGTCGTATACCTTCTGCTCGATTCCGGAGTTGACGACGTTCTAGGTGAGCGCCGTTTCACATATATCACGCAAAATATGTTTATCCATTTATTTCTTGGTATTATTTTTATAGACCGATTTAATTGATTTAATTAGATTTTCAATGTCGCTGCTTTTAATACCGATAAATATTATTAGTACGATTATCAGCACAACGTCAACAGGCAATGGATTTGTAAACGTAATTAAATAACCGATATTTATTTTTATGAAAATGCCGAGTTTTTATTGCACACGTGTCAGCATGTGCACATTGAATAAATAATTTACCAACTGTAATTATAATTGTGTCAAAATTGTAGTTCGACGCATCTCAATTTATAGCAGTCGTATTTTATATTTACTAGCATTGACAAATTCTTAAATAATTGCTATCTAAAATGTATTACGAAAATTGGATATACCAATAATTTCAATTTCATAAAAATAGATTATATTAATGGTTAATATATAGTTATGACTGAGCATTTATTTATTTCCCGCCAAGTGATAACAACAATTTAATACGAATTTGATAGGCTGACTCGTATAATTATTTTAAAACATTAAATGAGATGAATTAAAACGAAAGGAAAAGAATACGAAAGAAAAAATCTATTATAAATATGAATTATTAAATGTAGAAACAAATTTATGCTCTTTTAACAGTTAAAAATCATTAAATCACGTTGGTAAAATAAAGTATAATAATACATTGGAATTATAAGAAAACGTTTATTTTATGCTAAATTATCATTGCTATCCTTTAAAAATTTATAATAATGTAAGAATAATATAAATTATTATTAAAAAGATCAGCTATTCCATTTAAAATATGGCACGTTGAATTGTTATATACTATAAATAAATAAATCATTTAAGTAGACTTTGCTTACATATGTTGTATTATCTATTAACTAATTTATTCTTGGTAAATTTAACGAATGTATTACTTATTTATGTTGTTTAGCTTGAAATTATTTCTCGTTCATTTTTCAAACAATCAACCTTTTATTAAATAATTAAAACTAAAAGATACAAAAAAATGTATATTCATAGTAAGAATATCATTTATTAACAAAATGCATTTAATTATAATGTATAATTTGTTGTGTGTAAATTGAAAATAATATTGATCATTCAAAAACAATTAAATATTAATGTAATAATAGAAAGAGTAATATATACATTAAGAATTACAAATTAAGAAATAGATATTCTAACAATTAATATACACTTGAATAATAACTATAAAGAATTTGCCAATTTGACATAGAGCTTATACTAGTAAATTAAAGTAATTGTTCCCCGTCATGATTGTTCCTATCAGCCACATTATTACACACTGTATTATCATCATAGGTTCTAAGCTTGCAAAACAACAAAAGAGATATGACATTATGCATTTATAATGCTTTCTTTGTTTCGATAATGATTTTTTTCCCATTGGATTAACAAGTTGCTGTATTATTTTTTATAAATAACTTGATTGTTTTTTTTTTTTTTTTTTTTTGAATAAATTCATCATATGCAAATAAAAAATATCATGTGGTCACAATTTATTATATAAAAATATATATAAAATATATAAAAATTATATATAAAAATATCACAATTTATTAAAAATTAAAGTATCTCTATACAGAAAAAGGCCTTTAAATTATCAAAGTTGGCAACTTATTATTAGGGCATTGTGTATTACTGTAATCTACAATTGTCACTTAAAAATTGTTATATTATAAAGCATTGTTTGAGAATATCTTATTTTATCAATTGAACTTATTATTATTATTACACTGTAAGAGCCACTTTTGTGCTTTTGTACTGGGACCTTTTAATTATCAAGAACGTAATGGAATAATGTGTGTAAAGTAAACAGGAGCGTGTTAAATCAATCAATGTATAAAGCCTAAAGACACTTGTTAATTCAATATAAAAGCTCGAGAATTAAGCAAACCGATGTGCACACCTATAGCACTGCTATTTATACAATAATATTGGCTGTACGTATTACGACGAGTGTAATGATATTCGAAGGTAGAAAATGCGTGTGCACGAGCAAAGTCTGCAAGGAGAGTGGCACCAAGACCTGCAGGACCCGCTACTCCTGTTACACCGAGCTCATATACAGCGGCGCTGTCAGAGCACCAGGCACGTCGATCAAGACCACCAGAGGATGCACCGAGTAATTACAATCACTATTGTCTGAATTTATTTTATATTACAATTCAAGCCTTTTAAATCAAATTTTCCGAAACGCCACAGTTTTGCATTCGTAAAGTTGCGTAAAGGGAGTAATGGAGTTGGGAGGGCGATGAGTCGCTTGTGTATCATTGTTGTGTTATTGACTGATTGTAAATGACTGACGCAAAAGCAATTGGTTAGTAAGTGCAATTGGTGTGCTTGGTTTTATCGTTGTTTTGGTAATGGCTCTAGCATCATTAGAAAGTTGTCGACGATCGGCTTTTGTTGCAAAGATACTGCATTCTTTAATAATATGACTTTCGTATATGTTCAAAATTAAATAAAGTCTAAAAATACAATTTGAGTGGTATTTACGATTTGCGTACAAATGCTCTCTAAATTATTCTTTATCTTAAGAGCTTTAGGAGACAGAATACAATATTCTACAGAGTACGTATCACACTAGATGAATGATTTTTAATTCAAAGTGGCTCTTGGCGTGTCAATAAATTTCTATTAAAAGAAAAATAAAAAAAGCACATTTATATTACGATTCCTTAAAATAAATTTAAATAAAGTAATTTTTACCAATCAATGGATAAATTTTTTTTCAAAAGCAAATAAAAAGTCATTTCAACATTTCAACACTATTATAGCCAGTCTCATCCTTGGCATTCTAAATAATATTACGAAATATAAATGAAGCAGCATATATAATGGCGAGCTCTGATAATCGGAGAGTCATATTTATACATAAGTATATTTCTAGATATAATCTCTCGTAAACTTTCAACGTGCACTATTAATTCGACTTGCTCGGCAAAACATCGTAAAGTTAAATTGGCCGACGATTATCAGTGCCGTCGCCTGTTCGCCACCATTGCTGAGCTTATATTGCTCTTATCAATATCTTTACGAGTGCAAAATTGAAATCATTTCGAGGCACGAATCAATCGCGACTTCTTCCGTATAACATTAATGAGCAAAAAGTCGAGTCCTTAAAAATAGTTTAATTTTTTTCCCAAACGATACAAAAACGACGAATACTATGCGTGTTTATCAATACGTCACGACACGGTAATTTTCACATTGGATAAGTGACCGTCAGCTTACTCCCTATAACAAATGATTATAACAAAAACAGCAACAACAACAGCAACAGCAACAACAAAAATAATACCTATAATGAGAAAGAGAACAACAACACTTTATTTATCCTAACGATACGATCATACGAGCCGAGGGGTCATGAACTTTATCGACACAAATCTCCTTTTATCTTTCCTCTCAATAGTCTTGTCATTGCAAGAGCACAACAACTACTGCATACGATTAATCTTTGACAGGAGTCTCATTCTTAGACGGATCAATGCTTTTAAACTTATTCGAATCTATATCGAATCTCTAATATTTTTATAATTATGGCGAAAATAAATAAATTTACGCTAACCATTTACATCTAAAACTACTTTTTAGTATGATTATTTAATAAAAAGAACTGCGTGTAAATATGATTACCGTTTTAGTATTTAGGTATGTTTCTAAATGAACAATTTTATATATATTTATGATATTATAATTGCTGTCATTTTAATGAGATAGAACTGTATTTTTAATATGCATAAAAAGATAATATGCATAGAAAATTATAATCATAAATATCAGTATAAGCTAATTTTTTTACTAGAACTCCATTCTCAATTAAACTAAAAATCAACCAATAAATTCAGTAAGAAATTTAAAAGTAAAGAATTATGTGACAAAAATTTTATTTATTGTACAAAATAGTAATATGTATAATATGTAAAATAGCACATTATTGGATAAATATGACGTAGAAATGTTATTTTTCAGATTATATATATATTAGTTATACATTTGCCACTTACAGAGATTATCAACATTTACTTGAACATCGTAACATTATTTATTAGTCTAATATGAAGTTTCATTCAATTAATAAATATCCTTCTATGCAAAGTAAAAGTATTTAAATGCTCTTTAAATGGTATTTTACAAGACATATAATCACTTCATCGCTTATCTGCAATATCTATTATTACACGTGTAAACAAATTTCTGTTATCATTTAATATAATGAAAATTTCTCATGGAATATTATCACCAATTGTAGATTGATTACATCGTACGGTTTATTATTTAATGTTTAGAAATAAAAAGCAATTGCATATTACAAAATTACAAATCAAAAATACACTCAAAAACTTTACGATAAATCGCGAGTTCGTTTAAAGAAAATCAAAATACAAATTTTTATTAAATTTATTTATATACGTATTGTTATTGTGCATAATCATTGATACATTTGTAATTATAGAGTTTCTGCGAGCATTTGATTTCAATTAATCAGAAATTAAATTTACAATTAAATTTAGTGCTCCGATATTTAGTATTAAAAAATTATGTTAAGAATAAAAATGGTTTTCTATTTTATGAATACCAATTTACAAACCATCCACATAAAATATTTAATCAACGGATCTCAATTAACTTAAAGAAATGATTTTAAATTTGACCAAAATGTAAATAGGCTATTAAGCCGTTTGTACAAAAATATCCAGAAATTACATCTTAAAATACAACTACTACACTCGGTCAAACATAACACACATAGCTGTAAAAATTTAGATAAAACATAATTAAATTTATTTTTCATTTTTACGAGTAAAATTGGTATAATATTTCAAATTGAAGGCTTAAGATATTCAATCGATTATATCGAATGTTTCTCATGAATCATTCAATCTTCTAGTAGGCCATCTTGTAACAAATTTCTGACATGGAAATACACGCACTTATTTAATAATGGCATACTCGACAGCTATTATAGACTTCTCAATGTCTATTAAGCCACACCACCCAGTGCTTTTCTTTCAACGCTTCTTTGCGTCTTCAACGGCTAGATTTCGCTCCCTATACTTTGTCTTCTTCTCATTAGTCGACGTGAGCTCTTTGCCACTCTCTTTCCTCGTCATTAGCCTTGCTAAAGCAAAGCTAAGTCAAGCGTCGAGTTCTTACTCGTTACCACAAAGTCAGCAATTTATATTTTATTTGCGCGTAGGCAAGCGTATTGTGCTTGGCTTCTATAAATATAGAGAGGAATCCAACTCCTGCCGAATTAGTCTTTCATTTTATAGCCAGAATATTATTCATTTATAGATTGTCATCAATACATTGTCAATATAGCATTGCTTTTAGATATTTGATAACTATTTAGATATTTGATTATTATGATAATATTTAATGCTTAAGCGCAATGCCAAAATTAAGAATTTCAACTTTCCATCGCTTTTCCATATGTAACATTGTCAATTTGTTTTAAGTAATGCAGCTTCAAAAGTACAATTAATTACAAGTCCCATTCCAACTTAATTTATGAATTTTTAAAAATGATTGAGGATTAAATCATGGTAATGTCATTACGGACTCGAATCACATAGAGCAACAATCTAACATTCTATATATATATATATATATATATATATATAATTATAGACAGCGTCTGTAAGATAAACTCTAGGCATTTGCAATTGCGTTAATGAAATAATACAACGACTCATGAATTGAAACTGTGCTTTATAAACTAGAGCTAATCGTGCCTCGAGAAATGCGTTTCACAAGCGACTATAAAAACAAAAAAAGTTAAGAACTTGTGGCAAATCTCTGAACTTCCAGCCTCGAGCTTTGAATATGCCGAGCTATGCATAAGCCATGTCAAATCCCAAAGTCAAAAGCTCAAATTCATTTCAGCGGCCCGACACCTCTGCTGTGCGAGACCAAATCCTGGCGGTCGAACGAGGATGAGAGCTCCAGCTCCCTCGCATTACTGGGCCAAGCGGCTTGGCCCCGGTTGACCTGCTGCGACAGCGACGACTACTGCAACGCAGCCGACGAGGATTTCGAGCCGACAGGGCGCCCGGAGGAGCGGAGGGTCGAGGTGTGGGAGAACGCCTCGGAGGCGAAGGCAGATCGGACTTCCGGTCGCCCGTATCTCCTAGCTGGACAGGCACCGGGGAGCAGCGCATCCAGTGGCCAGGGTATCCAGCAGCTCCACGTCGCAGCCCTCGTTCTGGCGGTGGCTGCGCTCATCTCGGTGTTCGCCGCCTGTTATGTTGTCAGCAGGTTTGTCTCGCATGCCGACCGCTCGCAAATACTTGTGGCCTAGTAGTGTGTGGCTTGTCTTGAAATGTCGCTGTCGAAGAATACTGGAGTGCCCAAGGCAACTTCCTTGACTTGACTTCCTTGACTATGGCTATTGGTATTCCGTCGTGAGAATTGACGTTGACCTCGGGAGATTCTGGAGGTGGCTTGCTGAGAAGCACTACTTGCCTTCGCAAATGTTCATTCGTTTGTGCTTTCGAGCGGGTTTAACGGTCTACTGAAAAAATGACTTTTAACAAAATTGTTATTGTTGGAATCTATTCGCCAAAGCATTTTGTACGATTGGTGAATGCGATGGATGTTGTAATATTTGTGCAACAACTTCTTTTAGTATCTACATTCTATTTATAAATATAAATGTATATATATATATATATATATTTTTTGTTTTTAAGCAATTTACTTTGAATATGTTTATGCTGGTATTCGTGGTATTTCACTTAACAATTTAACTACGAGTTCTATGTATAAATATCAGTAGGAAAGCCTTAAATAATTAAAGTGTATACGTGTTACTTGGCATTCGTCTAATTCTTATTCAGCAAGGTAAAATGCTTAAAACATTTTTTATTTTAAAAGTCTTATAAACTCCGCTTCCTTTCATTCGATATTCACACGTATAAAACTATCGTTGGTTATATTAAAAATTACTAGTTAAATATTAATTTATCTGATAATAAGAGGTATTCTGCTCCTTAAGAAAATTAATTATAAAATCAATCGTATTTGTACGCAATTAAAATCTAATTCTTATCGATTTATAATAATGTATCGTGCTCGTACTTATCTAAATGATAATGACAACATTACTAAGGCGACTACTTATATTTTTCATTAATAATAATTTATTAAAGTTCTTAAATCTTATTTTACCAAATATTTTTAAACTTTATTTATAAAGAACAAAATTCGTTTGCTTAAATGCAAATAATAATTAAAATTACTTATTATTAATAATAATAAGGAAAGTTTTTATCGTTTACTATTATTAATGAATATTATGAATCTATTGGTATAAAGATAAAAAGCTCCAGCTTAAAACAAAAAAGAAATTAATTTAAAAAAAATTATTCGTATGAATTTAAAAGTTTGTAAAAGTTAATTGCATAAAGTTATTGTATACAAATTTATATATAAATCTTTATAAAATCAACTTAAATAAAAACTTATATTATAAAATGTTTCATTTTTCACATATAATCATTCATTTCTTACATATTATGAAGAACATATGTCATATGGTAATTAAATAAAAAAAAACTGCTATCCAAGTATACATATTACGTTATATTACATATAACATATTAATTATTATAAATAATTAATCAAATATCTTTCTATTAATTATTATTTTGAACACCTTATTTTTAATTAGTTAGAAATTACATTTAAAAGTGAATGATGTATATCTATCTATCTTCTAATGATACAATGTAACGATACAAATATACGTGAATCTAAAATATCATAGCATTGTGATATATTTAAAATAATTGATATAGAATTTTTAATCTATAAAGAAATTAAGAGTCTAAACAATATTATTTAAATATCAGAAATACAATGTTATATAACATGTTTCTTTATTTTTATAAAGAAAATTTCTAAATTATTCTAGCAAAGCTTATTTTATAAATACATGAAAGTAAATCTATAATTTTCTAAATTAAACGTAAATTAAATAATTATAATTGTCCAATAGTCCACGAACGGTATCTAACAATTGTAGACTTTGTTGTACGCGTGTGAAATACATTTTGTCATACATAATATTTTTACGAGTTTAAATATTGTACTATAAAGTATACTAATTATTTATATTTTATTTTAAAATCATTTAAAATCTTATTGTTTTCAATTCTAGAGCATTAAGAAAAAAAAAGTTTTTAAATAAAATAAGGTAATTTAGAAACAATTTAACAATTTGTTTGTAAGGATTTGCTTTATACTTTTTGATAGGCGAAACTGTATTTTCCCATCAAAATTATACCTTTAATCTTTAATTGAACTACGCATGGAGGAAATATTTATTTGGATAAAATAATAACACATTAAATCGATAATAGAATACTGGAACTCATTTGAATTAGGACCAAGACCAATGTGTGTAAAAAATTTAATTACATCAATTTTGTAGGACGGACCACGATTTGTCTTAGATTCTAAGAATTCACGACCGTATTTTCGGAGCGGAAGAGGAGTGACAGTCGCACAACCAAAAATTAATTCAATTCAATTTTCATCCATTTATCAGCAACTGAAAATATGTGGCATTGTGTCTAAATTTGATAAAATAAATCGAAATTGTAATTTTTCTTCGTACTCTTTTTATTGTATCTTTTCAATTGTATCTAACATTGCATTATATTAGTCATAAAATTATAGTACTTACTTAAACAATTACTCATAGTGGGCTTTTCATTGCAATTAATATCTCTTATAATTGATAAACGTAAATATAAGAAACTTAAGCAGATTGGCACTGCACTGGAAAAGCTGCATATGCCAATTATTTTCTAAATAAATAAAAATTAAACAGTTGTATCTTTGATATTAAATTTTGTAAAATAAATCGTTTGCTTTTGACTTACAATGACTATGCATGTCCAAACCTTTTTACTATTGCCATTACTTTATAGGACACTCCTTTTCTACTATTTCAATTTTTCTTAAATTTTAAAATGTTAGACGAATGACTAACAGCTTTCGTAAGTAAAATAAATATTCAGCCCGACACATTACTTATTGCTCAATAATATTAATAAATACTGTTCCTTTGCTTGTCTGAATACAAAGATCATAAATAAAATAATAGATCAAATGATTGGTCCCAATTACTCGAAGTAAATTACTGTTTTCATTCTTAATTATTTGATTAAAAATATACTTCAGATAAAGATTACAAGGTAATCCTATAGTCAATCTGTGAGATTTTTACGTGCTAGATACGAATCTTTATTTTTACATCGGATGAAACTTGACTCTATATTACAAGAAAATATATGTGCATTGTCGAATACTAAACTCATCCCATTAAAGTCACAGGAATAACGGGATTTGCTTTCCAAATACAAAGCTCCCATCATAAATTGCATATAATTTACGAAGTTTCAACCATTTTTATTCATAATGATTTCGTATAATTTCAAGGATACTAAGATGAACATAAATACTATTCTAAAATTCAAATATTTCCATCGTCGACGTTAGCGCAGTTCTTGTACCTCCGGCACTAAATCATATCATTCAATTTCAATTAGACTATCAACCCATTAATTATCATCGATCCGATAACATTCCATTCTGAGTTTTCACGGGGATTCGAGGAAAAGCTACCAACGCCATAGATTTTCGTCAGCTAACCGAGCATACCGACAAGAGGTTGCAATATCGTCGACTCGCGCGATTTGCGTAATTTCATGCTAATGTGCCTCGCGTGGCAGCGTACTCACCTCCCTCCCCCCCACCCTCCCTCCAAGTGCGTGTCTTACTATCTGGCCCCTTCGTTTTCGTCGGTATTTAATTAGCATAATTTATTGCATTCCATGGATAAATAGGCGCGTCCTATTGGTCCCGAAGCTTTTTCACGCTTTGCGTCATCGGCCAACCCGACTCGCACTCGAACCTCGAATTTACGAGGAGATCATTCGATTTATTTCGTCAAAATTAAAATAAGTAGAGGGTTTTTCTATAATGAAACGCGGCTCACGGAATTTTTAATGTCAAACTGCCAAAGGAATGACTCTTCCGGCCAATACGGTATAATAAACTATTATTACGATTTAATTCTTTTCCCTTATTTATTTCGATGTATTGCTAGTAAGCCAGATTATCAAAACTTAAACTTTGAAGATTTTCAAAATCCGCAGTATGCAAAACATAATCAATATCGTAATTTTAATTTTACATGCCTTATTCTTAGTGTCTTTAAAATAAAAAATAATATATTCTCGAAAACTGGAAATTATGTGTCAAAATTTGCAAGACATTAAATCATACATAAACAATAGTTTCAAATATATATATATATATATATATATATATATATAGACTAATTACAAAACACCTATATATATAAAATATAACAAAATTCATTTTAACATATAATATGATAATTTAAAAATACTTTTAAAATGATTGGTGATAATCGTAAATAATTGACTATTTTATCTATCTAGTGATATTTAAGTATACATAAGGATTTTGAAAGCTCGGAGAAATTTCAACACTATTTAACAGCCTATATTAAATCGTATTTAATCTTTAAATATATCCAAAATTTATCTTTGATAATTTAAATTGAAAAAATAAAAACAATACAAAATGGATAAAAATCAACATAATAATTACTGACGAAGGCTTAAATATAGAGCTACAATATTTTAAATTGAAAAGCTTTTAAGCAGTCTTATTTATCGTTAATATTTAAAGAGAGAATTGTATTAATATAATCTATAAAATGTAATCAATGTAAATAAGAGTATTACGTGCGTGAGTCTGTGTGTAAATATGTACATATTCTTATATCTTGATATATTTGTAATTCTATTCATATGAGGAAATCTGTTTTATATTTTTCAAAAATATAATGTGATATTGGTTAATGAAATATATCGTGCAAATGAATAATTACATGTAATTTTTAATGAAATATATATTTCAATGCTATGAAAGTAAAATATTATTAAGCAGTAAAATTATATTTAAAATTGCATTATTTTGACACAATATTTAAATGAATGTGCCTAAATTTGTAAATTTTGTTGCAATTAAACAATATTAATAGTTTTAAAATGACATATGTTATTTGCTAATCTATTTTTATAATACTTTGAACAAACATCTCTTCTTTGCAAGCTCCTAAATTATTTACCAATAATTAAGAATGTAAAGCGATTATACCGGGCTGAAATTTAAAAATTGATTAATAGAATTATAAAATAATAAATTATTATAAATAGATGATTAAATATTATTCCTGCATTTTATGTTAATGATAAACATTTTTATATATCGTAGATATATAATCACTAAAAAAAAAGCAGGTCCCTTAATTTATACAAGAAAGTGCGCGTTCGTGTCCAATCAAATACCAATGATACAATCTGCAACTTCAAAGATGTCGGGACCATGATTATTGTAGTCCTTGTAAATTTGGCTTATTCCCTGTAATCAATGAGATGCACAGATAAAAAGCTGTTTTCCTTTTATATAAATTAGCTACTTCACATGTTTGTGATAATTTAGTATTCCTAAAAATATTGAGGTTTTGAAAAAATTGAAATTTATTAACCTTAAATGATAATCAACTTTTATATATTCAAGCTCATTAAAGCATAACATTTATTTCATTAATTCGTAGAAATAAATGATTGGCAAAAAAAAGATTAAAATACATCCGTCGGAGTTACTATCTATTTAAATAAATAATTATTAATTTTTATCTAGATTAATTACAATTACAATTCATAAAATTTGCTATACATTCTGTTACCAATATTGTAAAATCCATTCTTCAAGGCTAGGCGTGAAAAATATTCACTTTATAACTATTGATCAGTTAACAATAATTATTACTTTCCATGAGCAATATTCGGTTCGAGCTAAATTGTAGAAATTTGCATTGCGCGTTGTTTATTTATGCAAATAGCATAATCCTTATCATTGGTTTGGTAATGCATATTATGGAAATTTAATTTTTTTCCATATTATACAAAGTAGCTTTACAACAATTCGTAATAATTATTGGCTCTTACAATAAATTGCGATCTCTTCTCACAATCGTGAAATATTACGCACCCTGACAATTAAGAACGGCGGTGAACATCACAAAAACAATCCGATTTAATAAATTAATAACGTTAATAACATTTCACCATTATTCCATGAAATTGAAAATTATACGACTTTTGAGAATTGCGCCGGACTCGTAGAAGCGTACGTAACACGTAGGGCTGACGTAGAAGGAAGCAATCCGAAAGTCACGTGACAATTTCTCTCGCTGGTCCGGAAGCCGATTACTGTCGCCCGTTTTCATACTCTTCCATTAAGCACATTCGAATCGAGTTCCTGATTAATTTTTATGCCGTGTACCGGAACAGATCGATTCCCCGGTGTTTAATTAAAGCTTCTGTCCAAGGATGAGACCTAGCGGTACAGCAAAGTGCTTTAGCTTTTTCTCATACTTTCGCTCTCGTCTGTAATTAGCGGTTAGATTCTGCCACTTTTTGCCGCTATTTTGTGGTCCGATTAAGCCTCTACTCTACTCAATTCTACTCTGATTGCCTGGTTTTTTAATCGAACGGGGTTGCCCATTTGTATGCGATCAGTCCCAGCAGGGAATACAGATGCTCTGATACAAGGAGGCCGGGGATAAGGTGTCAAAATATGTAAACGTGTGTCCCTTGAATTTTTGTTTGCTTTATTACATTTCTTTATAACTTGCTTATTAGCATTTTCATTTGGCAGTAGCTTAAACGAACAGGCTCGCCACGATTACTTATTTATTAACGTAATAAAAGAATTGTATACACAGTATTGAATTATTTGGTTCGTGTTTCAGTGCAAGATCAATTAATTACACTTTCAGAATAAGCTGCACCAATTTTGTCATTTATGTCTAAAATTTATCAATCATCGTTCAAATTATCAAGTGCTATTATTTATAAAATGGTTCTAACGGAGTATATATTTTATTATACAATTCTGTTATATAAAGAAGAAATCGGAGATAAACAGTTATAAAAGATGAAATATTTGTTTACAATATTAAATTCTTGGATAATCAGTATTAAGTTGGATATAAATCTGAAACATTGCATAAATATTTTACTGCCAAGTGAAAATGCGATTCTTAACAAAATACTTGCAATTACAAACGAAAAATATTATTATTATAAAAATTATTTAGATATTTAACATGGTCGTGTGCTTAAATTATTAATAATAAAGATGTTTTAAAATATTTGAAATTATTGAAATTTAAAAATAAATCTATGCCAACTTTGAATGCAAAATTTTCAAACAAATTAAATTTTTTGTAAGGCGATTGCTCAAGTTTACGAACGATTTAGTTCTGGCTAAATGAAATTTAAATTAAAGTCCACATCATTGTAAATTATTTCTTTGATTTTTAGATTTTTCAGTCTTCCGTATCATCGTTTTTCAGATCCTTCATAAAAAAATTTTCAACATTCAATCTAAAATTTAATAAAAGTAATACCTTTTTTTTCATTTTCAATGCTTTACTTATAAATAAAGTTTTTAAGATACGGTTAAATGATTTTCATTTATTATAAAAACGTGTTCAAAAGAAAAAGGAATTTGACTAATTTTTACCAATCACATATATATTTATTAAATTATTACTTATTCTTCTTTTATTTAATAAAATAATTTTATTCGTATAATAGTTTAATATTTTAAATTACAAAAAATTTTATTTTTTTTTAGGCACTCACCGTATGTTTTATTTACATAAAGTAATAACAAATTCTATATTTTATATTATCTATAAATTTATTTATTGGTCATTAATGTTTTTTCATTTTTAAATTCAAATGCTCAGAATAAAAAATATGCAAAGAACAGGAAATGAAAAAATTGGAATAAAAAAAGAAAATAATCAAATAGTTGCATAATAAACTTATAAGGGGTTATAGAAAATATGCAAAGACCTTCAAGTTATTATATTGAAACGACGAACCAGATGAATAATACAATGTAATAAAATATCTATTATACGAATACAGTAAAGTATAAGTTTATTGTATGAACATAGTAAACTATGAGTATAATATAAGTAAACACACGTATAAAATATAATTTAAATTTTTTACAAATGATCAATACAAATAATTTATTCTAAATTCAAAAGTATTCTAATAGACTTAATTATTAAATTGGTTTTATATTTACAAATTATATTCTTTTTACTATTATAATCAATTACTTAATTAACTAATTATTTTGTGATTAATTAGCAACATATTTTCAAATTACAAATATATAATATAGTATAATATCATTTGTATAGGATTCTAAATATTTTGTTATAAATACACAAACAATAGTGCTCAAAAATATTGAAACTTGAATCATAGATTTTTTATTGGTTCTAAAATATATTTGAGTGATACTTCACATAATGATTAGAACTAGTTTATTTGAAAGATATTGAGAGTTTCATAAGATTAATATGAAATTTAAAAGGCTGGAAGTGAAGAAGAAGTTCTTCGAAAGTTAAAAGTTCATAGTGAAATTTTAAGATCAGATAGATGGAATCATTAAATATAAGAGGTGATCAAAGAAATGAGTCGAGTATAGTAAAACTTAAGTTTCGATCAAAAGAAGAAGTTATTTTTATTCCGCCAGTTTCTTCTCGTTTATTGATACAAAAATTTTTACTATATTTTATTGTTATACTTGCGTGCATACTATAGGAAATTCGCATTGACAAAATGTTAAAATTTATTTCAAGTAATCATAAAAGAATTGTAGGTTATTACATAATAGTTATAATAATAAGAAAACTTTTCATTGAAAATATCAAAATTTAAATATGTCATTAATATATAAAAGGCATTTAAAAGCTAAAAAGCTTGAAGAAAAACTATTCTCATCGTAAGTTTAAATATATTAATTGACTTATTAATAAGTATTGTGTAAACAAAATGAATTCCTTCACCTTATATAACCGTTATATTACAAATTTTATAGAAACTTCATCAATATATGTAAAATGAGATTCAAACTCCGTAAAATGTATATAAATGTAACTTTACAGTTCATATTTAAAAGCTCAAATGAATTTAAATTAAAAAGGGAAGTTCAATTATATTATTGACTTATTTTTTAAATTACTGTATTTCATTTTTTATCCTTCTCAAACTAAAGTCTTCTCTCAACTGGTATTTCTATAATAACATACAACAATTGATGTCAATGTAAGCTTTTTAGCTCGTTACACATCTATTACATCGGATGCGCATTATATAATAAATTATTAAATTTCTTAAAGTTCCGTTAACATCTATAACAGGCAAAACACATGGGCAACGTTATTCCCAGGTCTTAAGTTTTTTTTTTTTTTTTTTTTTATCAAAATAGCTGTTCATACAATAAAATGCCATAAGGTTAATCTCTGAAAAATTTTGTAGTATAAAAAAGGCCTTCACTGCCACTGCCGCACAGCTGCCACGATAAAAAGTAAACACCAATAAATACAATGACGACGACGACGACGACGACGACGACGGTGGCGGCGGCGGTGGCGGCTGCGGCGGCTGTGGCGGCGGTGGCGGCGGTGGCGGCGGCGGCGGCATGACGAATAAAAACAGTAAACCCGAAATCGGCTTGTATATAAATATATACACACATGTACTTTGTGGGAGAGATAGTCGCGCAAGCCGCAGACGCCGGCTGTAGTACGACCGAGCAAACAAATTTTATCCCGAAGTAGCTCATATTTGTTTAGAGGCGCCTCGATAACAGTTTTTCGCCTACGTCGTCACTCCTTCGGACGTTCCTTTACTCCATACCCTCCGATATCTGCCAAGAAATCAATTCTCCTTCTGTCTTCCGTTGTCTTCCTATTCCATCCTACCTCTCTACCTCTCGCCCTTCCCCTCACTATTTCTCCCATACATCTTTACTCGCACTATCAGGCACACTTGCACGCGAAATCTTTTCCCTTCAACTACGATTCTCCAAATTCTTTGATTCAATATAAGCAAGTCAATTTCCTCCTTACACCGATATATATCTTTCAGCATTTCATTATTATTTCTTTTTTTATACATATTTCTATTCTTACCCACCTTATATTTCGCAAATATTCTTAAGCGTATTTGCATATTATACAATGTTTGGACGGGTTGCAAAAACCAAAATTTCCTAATAAATTTATTATTTTATTTATGGTCGACGTTACAGTGGAGAAAGTTTTTTTTCTTTTTTTAGCATCTCGTTAAAAAATTAATTTTTCTTCCAATCAGAATCTATCGATTAATTTCATATTCGTTCGATCGACAAGAAGCTGTCCTATCTACTCTGAAATATGAGCAGGCAATTCGTGACCTCCCTTCCATTTCTAGATTGTACTAAGAATCTCCGAAATTTCATACAAAACGTGTATAATATTGCTCGAAAAATCACTAAAGATCTAATTTTCATATCTCTGATTCATTTTTCACCCCGCAGTCCCCTTAAAAAGCCTATAAAATCCATCGATTCACGCGTACTATTAGGCTTCGAGGAGCCCTAAGTAATGCAAATAACTTTGAAATAGTAGGCGTTACCGAAAGTATCTAAAGGCTCCGTAATCGACTTAAATTCAACCGTTTATCTAGCCACTTCCAATGGCCTATTTTTGCGCGAATATTTGCACCCTTCTTGTCTACATCGCCAATAGTTGTATTAATAACGAGTACGTTCGACATTTGACTAATGTTTAAATGCGATTCACCGCAGCACCTCTCGACGCTTCGCGGTGCTCCCCATAAGAAATTTCGGCCTTCCGCAAATTCGTTCAAGCCGAAAAATTCGTATTTACAGATGTGAGGGCATCTCGGCCCGACCCCGCGGCTCCTCAAATGTCGATTCAAGCGCTTTGACCCTTTGCTCCGCGCTCCGGCATCATTGGCTTTGGCGTCGACTTCGGCGTCGACTTCGGCGTCGACTTTGGCGTCGACTTTGGCGTCGACTTCGGCGTCGATTTCGGCATCGACTTCGGCGGCGGCTCCTCGTCTCGGCAACGCGACTCCTGGCAGCCGTCTCGACGACTGTCGCCGACGCGCCGAGAAGAAGCGCGGCGCACTCGCCGCCCTCTTATCGCTCTGCCCACCTCCTGGGTCCTCCCGATAGCCCCGACCTTACGCGGGGCCTCTTCTCTCTCTTTTCGGCCACGTTTCCTGCTACCCTCTAATCTTCGGACGAGAAGCCCGAGCGCTAAGTGGCTTTTCGAGTTTGGAAGTATTTCTCAAAGGACCCCCAGCTCTCTCACTCTCTCTCACTCTCTCTCTCTCTCTCTCTCTCTCTCTATCACTCTCCTCGTCGCCCTTATCGCGACCTCACGCTCTTTTTTCGCCATGCGACATGATTCTCTTCCTTCGCCCTATCCTCTCTCCTTCCAGCTTCTTTATCGTTCTACTTGTCCCTCCCTCTCTCGCTCCCTCTCCCTCCCACCCTACACTCTATAAACCTCAATGCGATTGTTTTTTCACTGCTTCGGATAGCCTTATGTCTCACTCTGCGCTTCACAATATTTCTTCCTTTCTTTTTGTTCTAATTTTTGGCAATATCCTCTTTCCTCTTATTTCATCTTCTACCTATTCGTTAGTTATAGGGGGATCTTTTTTAGCCTCTCATCATCGGTCTCTTCCCCTCTACGATCTCGAAAATCTCATTCTTTTCTTCGATAGATGTGTATTTGTCTTTAATGGCTGCACTTATCTTATGCAAGTTTTTTTTTTAATCTTTTGTGTCTTTTTACGGATTTCGTCATTTTTATTCATTCCAGTTTCTATTCCGTCATGTAGTCACTTTTACATTTAATTTACATATTTATAATATAATTATGATTATAGGTAGTTTGTATTTAATACCATGGATATACGATTCGTTCATACTCGTATAATTCACTACTAAGTGAGAAACAGTTTGGTCTTATTGTTCGAATACTATGCTAATAAAAGTACCATTCCTTATTAAAAATTTATTTATTTATAATTATGAAATGAATGCGAGAAAATGATCCACACGCGATTAAATTCAGTCATCGCACTCCTTATTTTGAAAGCAAAATTTTCATATAGCAAAGCACATAAATTTGTATAACATCAAACTGACTACATAAGGTAGATTAAAAAATATACGATAGAATAAAATGCACATAAAATGAAAATGTAAATAAAAACTATGTAAAGTAGACAAAAGAAATATTTTACATTTCAACAGATTATTTAAGACATTTATTATAATAAGTAGTTGGATCATAAATAAAAACAATAGCTTTTCTTACTTTCATGTGATAATAGATTAACTTATCCATATTTCAAAATTTAAGCTTATGGAGTCATACTTTATAAGCTCCTGTCCAATGTTCTTTTATATTGCTTTTTTCTTTGTACAATCGCATATATTAATAATTAGCAGCGTTTACATTTACGTCGTCTATTATGCTGCAATGATTACGTGTTTCATGAAAATTTGACAAGGATTACAGTATTAATACTGTAAAGAAAAATCCTTTAGGGTTAAAATTATTAATAGTTATTATTATTAATCTTTTAATATATTAAAAACTACTACATTACTATATCACGTTCACTTTATATTTTATTAGTCATTAAATTTATATTAATCATATTTCATATGCGAATAGTATTTTCTCTTGATAATTGTTATTCTATTCAATTTTATTCATATTTTATTGTTTTACACTAATCACACTAAAGATCTATAGCATCAAAAATACTATCACAAATAATTTATCCATACTAGTACATAAAATACATAAAAAATGTTTAAATTCTAAAATATTATACGGATATAAATTTAACATTGTTTAATTTAATTTTTAATTGAATTTAATAATTCGTTATGTAATACTATAAAAGAATTAAATTAATGTTTTACCATATTAATTATTATTATTATTATTATTATTTTATTTACTTAATTAATTTATTTTTACATATAATTATGAAATTATCAATATATTAAAGAATATTTACAATCGGATCATACTTGGCTTTTTATATATTTTTTTTATATTTTCAATTATAATTGACTAAGCATTCTATTTAAATGCATGTCAATTTATAAGACATTAATCTATGTACAGCAATTATATAAATGGTATGTCAAGTGTATTATAATTATTTTCAAATTAGTTGTCAAATTATTTCATAAAATTGAAATAATTTTATGAATTATATTAATTCCAGCTATATACAATAATTTCACTTTTATTTATGCATGTGTAAATTTAAAAAATTTATTGTAACGTACTATAATTTTTTATCTTATTAAATGAAATAAATGTAATTGTTTTTCTTCAGTTGCCAATCTACTATAAATGATTAAAAAATTATTTTACTACTCTGATTACAAACAAAATCTATCAACCATAAAAAATAATTTTTTTAGGATTTCATTATTAAGAACATAGTATATTCGTATAATATTAAAACTATAAAAAATTTTAAATCAATAATATTAATTCAAAATAGTACTATGTATTTTTGTTCAGCGATCAAATAATAAACATTATTGAAAATAATATATAAGTATATATATATAACGCAATTAAAAATAAATATAACAAATAGTATATATATATAAACAAAAAATATTTAAAAATTTAATTTAATAAATTATAGTACTTACATAGAAAATGCTTTATTTCTTAACTGAAATAGCAATTACATCATTAACAAAAGTTGAAAAAGTAAATTGTACGTCAGTAATCCGCATAACAATTGCATAATAAGTGCAATGCGTTCCAAAAACAAAAGCAGCTACTTAATGATAATACAAAATACAGTTCATAGTCAATTACTGTAAAGAACCGTACACTTTGCGTTCGAATGTAATTATGCAAACTTACATAGTAGTAGTCGCTCTTTACTCTTGGCGACTATTTTTCGCACGGAGAGTCGTTAGCGCATTTTCTTTCCTCACTTTATCGCACTGACTCTCCTATTTTCACCGTATTCTATTCTCTTTTTCTCATTATTTATCCATCTCCCTACTCATCCCATTATCTTTCCAGGAAGAGGAGTAGTAGGCGAATCATTGGTTCTCAAGACGAAAGAGAGAGAGAGAGAGAGAGAGAGACAGAGCTACGTCGTGAATTCACCGAATCTACTCGTACACGTCTTCTGTATTCAATTCTCATTGCCAATTCTCTCTCTCTCTCTCTCTCTCTCTCTCACTCTCTCTGCCTGTCACCCGTACGTTTGTTCGCGCAAATATGCACACACACGCATACATGTAAACACTCGATATCGTACTCATACTCACTCACTATATCACTTTTTCTTTCTAACAGCGCTGGTTTTATAATGTACCTTTAGAGATAAGGTCAATCTTTTCTTATTTTGACTTGCTGGCGAGTGAGAACGAGCCGAAGAACGTAAATTAAGAACCAATAAAAAGATTCGGAGATCAGAAGAAACGAAAGATTTCCTTTAAGAGCATCTCGAAATCCTCCTTTTTTGTTGATAGTGACTTCTTAGTTAATTTTTTCTTCTGATTTTACCCTTTTGTAGAGAATGTTGACACGAGAGATGGTAAATATTCTTAGTAAACGATATTACGCTCTTGCTTCGGATTATTTTATTGAATTCATTTAGATTAGTTATACTTTCTTCAAGCAAGCTTGTGTTTAATTTATGCTACTGATTACATCAAACTGTTTTTTTTTCTTCAATTTCTTCTAACTGGAGATTAAAGCTTTGAAGAAAACATACCTTTAATAGATTCTATTTTATAAAGATTTTTATATTCTTTTTATTGATATGTCAATAAGTAAGTTAAAAGTAATTAACAATAATTTACCAAAATTACTTATATCTATTAAATATAATTAGCTCGACGATGTCTGCAATAATTCTCATTTGAGTAAAATATAATTAATCATTGCCAATTATAATTGTGAAGCAGTCGCGAAGCATGACATTTATCATCTTTAATAAGAAAACTAGCTCGAGTCCTAATTCGTATTACGTAACAACCAAATTCATTTTCCCTATTCGTTAAGAGGATGCCCAAGTCGCAAAAAGTCAAAGCAAAAAGGTAAAATAACAACATAATTCTTATATTACATTTTTCATGCTTGTCGCAGATTTTTAAACACAAGATTTTTAAACACGTTAGCAGTGGCCTTCCCAGGATAATCGCTCCCCTACGGCGACCGACTCGATATCTGAGATCGGTGACAATTTTGCATCGCTGTGCGCCAACGTGAATCCACCGAGTGGTAAGTGAAGTGACATAATTAATGCATGCCAATACACATGCGCGCCGCTCCTCGAAACTTTCAATTATGCGACGCATGGGCTCGACTACGTATAGAGGATTACATATCGAGGGATTACATAAGCTATTTGAAAAGTATTTCAAATAGGTGCATCCTATAGCTTAATTGTAAGTTGAGGCTAAGCCGTGTAATTGGCTCATTTTACTATGTACGAAAACTGAGGAACGATATGTTCCAAAAAGATGCTCTCCTTAAGGGGGCACAGTGCGCGATTAAAACGAATTTTATTAAACTTGATAGCCGACATTTGTTGTTCGGTGTTTTGCGCTATACACTTGCCAGCCATGGATTTTCGTATTTCGTAAAGAGAATTAGCCGCACTTGAAGCTCGCAGTATTATCAGTATAATGATGAATGCAACAGTTAGTACGTAATGTCATAGTTAAATATACGTGATCAACGAATTAAATTGAGGCAATAATAACTGGACATACTTTTGGGCTAACTAATTTATTCTTTCAAGTTATGATATCCTCAAAATAAGAGACTCTATAAGTATAAGTAACAAATTTTTAATTATATGGTAATGTCATTGAAGCGCGCATATTTTGCTCATTTTATTTCTCGCAACGAGTACTAAAATTTATTTGTTAATGAATGAAGAATCAAACGATTAGGAATAGATATTACATTTTTATATATTATATGCATCAGAAAGGAGATAAGAAATAATAATGAAAGACTAATCAGTTGAATAAAGCCATTTAGAAAACAATTTTTCATCTGGAGACAACAAGCGTTTCTAAATTGCCGAGCAGCCTGAATTTCTGCGTGAATTCCACAAACTAGTAGAAACCATTTAATTACCTAAAAACATAAGACAAAATAAAAAGACTAACGATCCTGAGCCTTGTGACTCAAGCTTGGACTGGCATCAATAATAAAACGTAGACTTTAAAATTAGTTTGGCGTTTGGCAGTCGACGTCGACGTGGAATGCGTTGGGTGTATACAGATCATCAGCCAAGCGCCAGGCTGAAAACAAAGTAGCAAAGATCCACGGTTCGCGATATGATCCAACGAGGAGGCGCCAATGACTAATAAGTAAGCCGAGCGCAATGCCTGGCATTTATGAAAGACTCGCCTTTTCTTATAAGGTGATTTTATGTAGGAGACCACGTCGTCCTACTTGCATACGCACATACACGTCTCTCCTAAGCCATTCGCTTTCAAATTGTTGTGCCTATTGATAATAAGGCATAAATAATCCCAACCTTCCTGTAATCTCGCTGAAAATAATGTTTAGCAAGATGTCGACCGTAGAATCTTTTTAAATATATAACGCACGCATACGTGTGTGACGTAAGAGCCATTAATGCTGATCATGAATTGCAAGATCGATAGTGTATTGTCTTTATCCGCGGACTATATTTCTTCTTTCTTGCGAAGACGTTCCTGGCATGTTATCAGTAAAGTTTTTTTTTTCAAAAAAATGATCATTCTTATCCTATATACTCCAATAGTCGAGAATACCTTTTCTGTATATTCTTAATTCTTAATGTCTCTTAATAATGGCAATTCTTAAGCTAGAAATTATTGTACAAGTTAATTGAACAAGCTATTGTTCATTTCCTTTTAATACCTTTTTTTATACCGAGTTTAATAGAATTTCAATTGTAATTATTAAAGACAATTATAGAGCATACAAAAATTAATTACTCTTATATCAAATTTATGTGTAAATTTATATATGC
The DNA here is from genome assembly GCA_030522565.1 of Ceratosolen corneri. NCBI lineage: Eukaryota > Metazoa > Arthropoda > Insecta > Hymenoptera > Agaonidae > Ceratosolen > Ceratosolen corneri. The sequence goes on from JAPYYT010000438.1 coordinate 49,256, forward strand.
ATATAAATGCGAGCGACTTATTTATTTATCAAGTTCATAATTAAATTAAAAGCAGTCGTAAATAATATGATTTCAGCAATTTTACTTAAAACGTGTATTGAGAAAGATCGTAATGAAATTTACTGATAAAATATATCGGATAAGCAATATTCTTTTAAACATATTGTTGCTTAAATAACAATTTACTATAATCGATTATTACAGTCGAATTAACTTATATCCTCTTTTTTAATATTTTAAAGTCTGTATTTTATCCGTATTCTTTACTTCAAGGATTAATAAATAACGTTTAATGATCTATTAATAAGTTAATCGAGAAAAAATATTTCTGCCTTTAGGTGAAGTATTGACTACATAGTATTGATGAAAATTATTTATGACATTACGCTTTTATTGATTACATATAACTTACATTTAATTTAACAATGAATTTAAGTGAAATTTATTATGCAATTCAGTAAGTGTTTGTTTTAAAAGTTATTGACAAACATTATTTTTCATAAATCACTACGTATTTCTGAGATGAAATTTTTAGTGTTATATTATTTTATTTATATCTAAAACTTATTGCAATATATAATAAATATTTTTATATAAAATTTCTTTTATTATCATTTTAGCCACTATTTGATTAATTAGAGTTAAAAGTATTTAGTATAGAAATAGTTTAAAAATTTTCATCTAAAATAACAACAAAAAATATTAAACCATTAAGGAAAGATATTAAATTCAATTGAGTTTAATTACATAGGTCAATTAATAATAATAATAATAATAATAATAATAGTATATAAAATTAATTCTTACAGTAGATTGAAATTTTAATAGAATATTCATATTTTCATGTAAAATGCGCACGCGCATGTACGCACGCATACACTTACAGAGACTGACCATTAGTAATATTATATGAAAATAATGAACTGTATAATCTAAAATAAAGTTTGGAAAATTTATGTAAATTGTAATTTTTTAAAATTGCATTCCGTTTGCATTAAAAATATTGCAACAATCTTTCTTTAAGAGCATTGGATTTTATTTTTAATTAAATTTTATCTATTATGTAGGTAATAAATACAATATTATACTTTTCTTATATATAAATGAACCTATATTAATTGATATGTATGGCAATTTAAGTATTTAAGAGAAACAAAGAGAGTTGGATAATTTACATTCGACAAGTTGAAAGATATCTATAGCAAAGATAATTTTTTATAAATAAAAGTAACAGGAATTTATTTGAAGATACTGAAATGTCCTTTAAAAAGCCTTACAATTCAAGGAAATTCTACTTAAAAATTCCTAGAAAAAACAAAGAATATAGCCTTTTTAAGTTCTCATAAAAAATAACATTAAAAAAAATTTTTTTTAACACTGTTGTTTGAAAACTCTTATGGATCTAATATTTTCATTTGAAAAGGTGATATTCTAATAAACAAAGCTGTCGAGCTATTTAAAGAGTCATTACTTGAAACTTCTATTAGCCAAGATGTCTTTTCCTCATAGATACAATCTCGTGCTTCTGTTGCAAGAATTTTATCTTCCCGAGAGACCGATAATTTAACTTTTGAAGAATTGTTCCTTCACTCGACATCGATACTTTAGCTAATAAGGTACTCTCCACAACTTAAAATGATGAAATAGATTATCCGCGCCAAGAACAAAATTCTCTTGCAACAAATTAAATTTCGAGGCGCACATTTTTCCGAAAAATAATAACCAGTGGATCTAAAACTGTTTTTAAGATTCACTCACCTTATAGCATTGCTCAATTGTAATACGAAAGAAGGCAAATGATTTTAATCACACCGTTAAATATGAAACATCGAGCGTTGAACACATTCACGTAAACGCTCCTACGCATACAGATAAATAAATAAATATA